>OX637532.1:62040133-62088581 GCA_951800035.1 Linnaemya tessellans
ACACACTGTCAATAGAGATTTAATATCCGCAGAGAGAATCTCATGGGCTATTGACAGCTTCGCACCGTTTAAATTCTGACGGCATCATTCCAAAGATGCTACAGAGTGCGAAGGGCTCTGTCATTCCCGGGCTTTTTAGGTTCTTTGAACTCTGTCTTACACTCAACTACGTTCCGACCAGCTGGAGGAAAGTAAAAGTGGTTTTCATTCCCAAGATTGGAAAAAGGAGTCACGAAGATCCAAAAGACTTCAGACCAATCAGCCTTTCATCTTTCTTAGTTAAGACGCTAGAAAGATTACTAGACACCCATATTAGGCATCGACTTGAAGGATCGTTTATTCTCTCAGATAGTCAGCATGCCTACCTAAAGGGACGCTCCACGGAAACAGCTCTGCATGAGGTGGTGGGAGTCGTGGAGAGATCCCTAGAAAACAAGCAACATACCTTGGCTGCCTTCCTAGACATAGAAGGCGCTTTCAATAATGTATCAGTGGCAGCCATCCAACAGTCTCTCCGGGATGCAGACGTTGAGGATTACATCAGCAACTGGATCATTACTATGTTGAAGGCAAGAAACGTCACTGCAACGCTAGGTAATAGCGAAATGTCAAGATGGGCATGTAGAGGAACACCACAGGGTGGGGTGATCTCTCCGCTGCTCTGGCTTCTCGTTGTTAACACGATTCTTCTCAGACTAGATGCTGCAGGAGTTAAAGTTGTGGCTTACGCGGTCGATGTAGCAATAATGGTAACAGGGATGTTCACGGACGTGATTAGTGATATCATGTCTAACGCCTTTGGTACACTCAGTAGATGGGCGGCAGGATGCGGTCTAGGAGTAAACCCTAGCAAAACGGAACTGATACTATTTACTACAAAGACCAAAGTCCAAAGCTTTAAATTTCCTCGGCTGAATAATATGGAACTGTCCCTTTCGGACACTGCAAAATACCTAGGAGTTATCCTGGACACGAAACTATCGTGGAAACCAAATATACAACATAGAGTAAAAAAGGCAACAGTTGCCTACTACTCCTACCGGAGAATGTTTGGCTCCAGATGGGGCCTAAAACCCATAGTGCTTAAGTGGATGTACACAGCAATTGTACGCCCTATATTGACTTACGGGTCGTTAGTATGGTGGCCCGCCACAAGTAAAAAATATGTGGTAGATCAACTATACAGGATACAGAGATCTGCTTCTATCGGGATTACTGGTTGTCTACGTACTACTCCTTCAGAGGCGCTGAATGCTATCTAAACCTAATTCCGATTGACCTTTATGTACTCGGGGCGTCCTCAAGCAGTGCGGCAAGACTAGCGACATCAGGGAGGTGGAGGTCAAGGAACTATGGCCACGCAGGAATCCTTGGCCGGCTACCACTGACACTGAGGAAGCCCACCAACTATATTGTACCTCAATTAGACTTTAACACTACATTCAAAGTCCTATTACCATCCAGGCGGGAGTGGAAAAGGGGAAACTTAGAAAGAGAATTCAACTTCAGAGTGTATACTGATGGATCAAGGATGATCTGTGGTGTAGGCGCTGGGGTCTTCTCGAGGGACCTTGGAATAAGACTCTCGCTCCGTCTCCCAGATGAATCCAGCGTATTTCAGGCTGAGATACTGGCTATAAGGGAGGCGGCGAGGCTGTTAATTGATAGGGGTGTTCAGGGTAGAGTCGGTATCTTTTTCGATAGCCAGGAGGCTCTCCTGTCTCTCAGGTCGTTCACTACTTCGTCTACTCTGGTAGTCCAATGCAAAGAGCTGCTATCCAGACTGGGAGGTCAGATAGACGCTACCCTCATCTGGGTACCCGCACACAGCAATTTCTTTGGAAACGAACAGGCAGATGAGCTAGCTAAGGCTGGATCTGCTAAGGACGTCTCCACTGCCGTATCGGTGGACATGCCGTTTGGCACCCTAAAGAGCACCATTCAGAGCCATTTCCGGCAGAAAGCGGCGGACAGGTGGCGCAAGATGAACACGTGCAGGGTGGGTAGAAGCATGTGGCCATGTTATAACGATAATAGAACAGCACAATTGATCAACAGGAATCGCAGGGACATCTCAAGGCTCGTAGCGGTTGTGACAGGGCACTGGGCAATAGGCAGACATGCAGGCAGGTTAGGTCTCAGCCATAATGCATTCTGTCGGAGCTGCCGGGATCAGAGCACGCAAGAGACAGTTTATCACTTTCGTTGCGAATGCCCGGCCTTGCACAACACGAGACACAAATTCTTAGGCAACAGTATTATAGGCGACCTCGCGGAGTTATCAGGTACAGGTCTGGGGGACCTTATTAGATACCTCAATGCGACGGGTTGGATCTAGTAACCATCCATATCCGAGATCAGGATACGGCTTCCATAGGTAGTCACTGACGAGTGGAGTGGTTTTTCAAAACGGGATCTCAGAGGTCCTACTTGAATGCTTGCGTGTAGCGGGCAGCCACGTATACCAACCAACCAACCAACCAGCATGGAAAACAATAAAACAAAAATTGAAATTTCGCTTCCAGGAATGGAAAATTTAATTTTTTTTATACATAAAAGTAACCAAAAAGGCAACTAACGTCGGTTTTTTACTAATTAAATCTATTTTTTTAATTCAGGAAAAACAAAATTGGTATCAAATATTAAAAAAAATCTAAATTTTGATTCCAGGATGGATAACTGCAATATTTTGTAGTACATGAATGTGACCAAAATGGTTACAAATATTAAGTTTTTCTTAAATAAAACTATTTCATGCCTCATTATTGAGAGTTGCAACAGTAAAAAAAACAAAGAAAAAATTAAATTTCATGTAGCATAAAATATTTAATTTGTCCAACCCTGGAACCGAAATTTTGATTTTTTAAGATTTTAATACCAATTTTGTTTTTCTTGAATTATAAAATAGTTTTAATTAGCAAAAACAACAACGTCAATTTCCTCTTTGGTTACTTTTAAGCATAGAAAATATTTCAATTTCCCAACCGTGGAAACGAAATTTTAATTTTTTTGGTTTTTTGTTTTACCAATGCAACTCTTAATAAAGAGGTTCATGCAACTCTTAATAATGAGGTTTATTTAAGAAAACCTTAAAATTTGCGACTCTTCAAGAGGTGTGAAATAGTTTTATTGAAGAATCATTTTAAATTTTTAACCATTTTGGTTACTTATATGTATAAAAAGTTTACTTCCCATCTCTGGAAGCGAAATTTTAATTGAAAATTTTTTTTATCAATGGAAATCTTCATGAAGTATAAAGTGATTTTATTTAAGAAAAATTCAAAATTTATAACAATTTTGGTTATTACATGTACTACAATATATTGCATGTACCAAAGAAAACTATAATTTTTCCAACCCTGGAAGCGAAATTTTGATTTTTTATTTTTTATCAGTGCAAGTCTTCTTGAGGTATAAAGTAGTTTTATCTAAGAAAAATTTAAATTTTTTAACCATTTTGGCCACTTTCATGTACTTCAAAATATTACACTTGTCCAACCCTGGATTCGAAATTCTGATTTTTTTTGGTCAATGCAAATCTTCATGACGTATAAAGAGGTTTTGTTAAAAAAAACTTAAAATTTTTTACAATTTTAGTTACTACATGTACCACAATAGAAGAGGCCGAAAGAAAAAATTTGTTTTCCCATCCCTGGAAATTTTTTTTTTATTTTTTTAGTTTTTAATAGACCATTAAGGCTTCCCAAAGCACGAAATAGGTTTAATTTACAAACAAACAAAAAAATAATTGATTTTTGGTATAATTTTTGCGTCGAGAAATAGGAGTAAGCTTCCCAGCTCTGGAAACATACTTCGGATCTTTCTGAATTTCAGTAACACTCTAGTTCATTTCCAATCCAACGGTCCAAGAACGAAGTCTCTAGCTATTCTGGGGGCTTGGGAAAACCGATTTCACATACAAACGGACATCGGTCAATCGTCATCGCTATTCATAAGGATCCAGAATATATATACTTTATGGGGTCCCATATTGATATCGAAGATATTACACACGGAATGACAAACCTATATACACCCTTTCACTTTTTTGTGAATGGTATAAAAACGTTGATGATGCAGATGATTTTGGAGATAACGAATGCAAGAGATTCAATGATGTGTAAAAGTATGTGTGTAAAACACACAAGCACTGATTTTATGCTTTGAAATTATTATTTGATGTGTGTTAAGCAAAATACAAGTATTTAAGGCCAATAATGCTTAGTACGCAATAACACAGTCGGAAAAAATCAATTAAGCGGGCCATATTAAGCTACACCGAATCTGTTACACTCTTCACTGAAGATGAGCGAAATGTCTTGTTAAGGATTTTCTTAACTGAGTTGATAGAAGCAAATGTAAAAAATTTCAATGTTCTACGAGCTCTCCTTATATTTTTTGCCAAGAAATGTATGGAGAAATCCCACTGTGTGTCGTGTCAGACACTCTTTCCCGATTTGATGTTGACGAAGTTCGAATGACTTTTGACTCTCCCGAGGTGGACACTCCCGATTTTAACAGCACTGAGTATAATGAATTGAAGGACACTATTCACAAAAATGAGGAATCCCTACCGGACATATGTGTATCAGACAATGTGGTATACAAAAGGGTAAAGTTTAGGGGCATGGATGACGAATAGGCGGATCTTTGGCGCTTATGGATACCAAGGACCTGAACTCTTGGTGTTATCAAGTCTGCTCACGAGGTGGAGGGTTGTCATGGCGGTCTTGCCCGGTATGGTAAAACAGACCAGCTGCAATGATTGTAAAATCATAAAACCGGTAACCAAGACTTTACGCCCACCCATGGGGAATCAGTTTATTACCGTTCGACCATTTCAAAAACTTTATTGTGACTTTCTTAGACCTGATCCGTGTTCAAGATTAAAGAATTGCCAATTGTTTGTTACCATAGACCATCTAACTAAGTTTGTATTTCTGAAACCGTTGCGGACTACTATAGCTAGTAGTGTCATAGATTTTTTTCAAAACGAAATTCTTTGTACTTTCAGCGTACCGCAGTATCTACACAGCGACAATGCTAAACAATTTGTTTGTAAGGAACTGAAAGAATTTCTGTTGGCATACGGAATAAAGCATTTTACCACCGGATTTTATTCACCGCAAGAGGTTATTTCAAAAATTCGTTACTTTTTGAAAAATGAAACCAACCATTTAAATTGGAACAAGAATATATCGAAGATTTTGTCAGTTTTGAGAAGCGATTTTCATTCAGCTATACAATGTTCGCCGTACTTTGCTACCTTTGGTCAGCATATGATCTCTCATACACTATATTGAAAAAAGCGAATATGTTGATATGTTGAAGTGAGACATTCTGATAGATTGCTAAACATACGCGAAAAGATAAGTGTAAATCTGCATGCTGCACACGAAAAGGGCACTAGAACGTATAAAACAAGAAGCAAGTCTGTAAACTATTTTGTAGGACAAGAGGTATTCCGGAGGAATCATGTACAGAGCGATTTTAAGAAGGGCATCAACGCAAAATTTTGCCCACATAAAGTGCAGAATCAGGAAGAAAATAGGGAACTCCCTTTATAATATTGAGGATCTTCAGGGGAGATACATAGGCAAATATCATGCTTCCCACACTCGACCGTAGCAGATGTGATTAAAATTATTTTAGGAGTTGCCCGGCTTGTTGGTCGGGCCACACGTTAGTTAGAATTATGATGCATTTTTTTTAAGTCTAGCTTTAATACTTTTTGCAGGAATTAAAATCCCTCCTGTTCGTTCTGCAATGCAGGATTTCGATACGAAGCAGGTTTGTTACGGATTTTATCTTGTATTTCGCCATGAGCATTCTATGCCAAACCCAGCTAACATGTAACATCCAGTAACGAACTTTGCAAGTCATAATAAGATGCAACTGTGCAAGAAATGGAACTCTGTTTAACTCTTTTTCTTTATTGACATACTTCGTTTTTATAAGAGCATCGAATGTTAATCCCGTTATGCAAATTAACCAGTCAAAATACGACAATTGTCACTAGAAACTTCTAGAAAGAAAAACGATAAAAAGAATAAGATTAGCATGATATTCCGCGCGTGGGTTTTGATTTTAAGATGACAGTTGTTAACAAGTGGTTGAAAAAAGAATTCGTGGAATTGGTGGTGGTTGGGTATATACAAAAATAAAAAAACTTTGATAATTATGCATGTACATACATGTGTTGGCCAAAACTAAACTTATAATAAGTTAATTTTATAAAAGAAAAAACAATAGCAAAAACCTAACATTTGTAAAACACAAGTAAACTTTAACAAAAAAAAAAGTATAAGTAAATCCAAAAGTTAATTTTTCTTAAAACAAAAGGAGCAAAAAGCAAAAATGTGTAAAATGCAAAGAAAAAAAGAACTAAAGACTTATAATGTGTAAAACCACCAGAAAGCTCAAAGAACCAAATTATAATTGAATCAAAAGTTAATTGTATATAAAAAGAAAAGAACTAAAAATGTTAAATGTTTAACACACCAGAAAACTAAGAGAAAATTATACTTAAAACCAAAGTTCATATTGTAGAACTAAAATATTATAATATTTAAAGAAACACAGGAGAGCTGTAAAAACTTTTAATTGAAGTGTAAAGTACACAATCAAATTATATAACAACTGCAAGTAGTAATTTTGAGGACCAGCAAGTCAGGGCATAATATCCCGCCGTGTCAGCGCATCAAAACGAAACGCATCCGTCTGTATCAACGCATCCGTCTGTATCAACGCATCAGTACAAAACGCATCTATACACATCAGAATATTCAACAGTACCAGCTATATCCTGCACCAGTGTCGTAAATATACCTAATTACTTTGCATACTAGTATTATACTTACCTCCTTTTGATTATAGTATTTACCTAATTGATTATTATTACATTTTTATATATATTTGATTATTATTAGAATTATCTATTTGAGTATCATTATACTTACCTTTTGATTATTACCATACTTACCTCCTTGATTATTATACGTAGCCAATTACCCGCTATACTTACCTAATATGTCAATATACGTACCGATATCAAATATTATACATATTATACCTACCCTTACTGACCATTGTTAGTCATTAACCAAGAAAGAATTGTAAATTCCAGTAAAGAAAAACAAATGATTTGCAATCCTTTTTCTATCTAATTTTAAATAAAAAGAAACCCTAAAATGAATTTACTAGTGATGTAAATTTAATCAAGGGGAATGTTAGGTGACCACACCTGAACACGAGTTGAAACTGTTGTGATAGGGCCACATAGTATGTACGGGGCAGAAACTGTCCTTATTATTGTATAATCATCAGAAATGCTTTTGTGCCAGATACATCTCAATGTCATACAATATCAAACCTATTACCTCTGAACTCTAGGGTTTTGCTTGCATGGAGAGTTCAGTGATTTTTTTTCTTTTTATGTCTGCACACCGAGAACAAGGGCCAGAAACTTAGCCCTGATAGAGCTAGCCGGCGAACATCTTTACCATGCAAAAAAATTAAGATTATTGAATACAATTGGAACACGTGCAACATAAAAGAATGGCGCCGAACGCAAAAGGCTGTATCTTACGATAACAGTCAATCAGAAAACTGTCAAGAAATAATAGAGAGCTTACTAAATCAAAAACAATTTCATTTTAACAAAACTAAAGAAAAATATTAATACGCAGAACACAAGTCTTGATTTACTTTACTATTTTAATTTGTAAATCAATTGCTATGTGATGAACAGGAAATTTTCTCGAATTTTAACCCACATAAATAACACCACGAATATTGTTGTACGGATTTTGAAAAATTATAAGTCCAGACTCAATATCAATAAGTTGTTGAGTTGATTGTAGCTATAATAATTCAACTTCATTACAAAAATATGGTCTCAATGGCGAACGTCTTCAGTCAGTGATCTGCTATACATGTAAATTTGGCGGACACCTAGCGAAGCTCTTCTACACTGAGAAACATACGTCATACATAGGGTTAATGGCACAAAATCAAATGGTAGAGGCAGATTGCTTGAGACATCTTTTAATGTGAAACTGATAAGCCAAGCAAAATGCTATAGCCAAATATTTCACCATGAAAATGTAAGACCCCTACAAATTACACAACAGTTTCGTGTGACGTGGAGTCACCTAACATTCCTCTATATGCAAATCGATTGAAAGTAATATTGATAATAAAACATATATAAATGCATATATGTATACCTATATACACAAATACCACCAACTATTAGCAACCACGTGAGAAATATTATCCATTTTGCATGAAATTAACAAAATTAGTATAACAGAGAAAATAAACACGGATTATTTATCCAGCATATAAACAAAATTTTTTTTTTGGTTTCTCGTTCAGAAAACAACGTGCTATAAATTGCTCCTGTTTTGGTGGAGTACAGAAAAAAAAGAATAAAGAATTTAAATCTGTTTAACTTATTGCTAAATACAGCCGTAAAGATTTTTAATCCTTGTATAGTACTCGTACTTAAACTCGGCAACAAAGTTCGAAAACTGAAAATTTTTTTAGTAGGCGTAGTATGCATAAACCTAATACGCGGTCGAAGACACAAGAAAGTGAAACTTTAAATAAGAATTCAAGGTCTAATCTAACTCCTGCTAGAGGTAGAGGCAAACCGGCAGTAAAGACTCGATCGTCTGTTACAGGTGGAATTACCGCGGGAAGAAGAACTATCAGCAACACTAGTTTGATAGGTAGTAGTTCAAGTACCTCAACTAAGGCAATAAGAACATCACCGATTACGGATTCTGTAGAATCAGTTGATCAGGAAGGACTTATTGTAATAGGAAATAGCACGGAACAGGTAGAAATAAGTAGGTCTCAGAGCGATTTGGATATTCCATCAGATAGACAGGCACAATTTGATAATCCGCTTCTAATGGCACCTCGTAATAGCAATCCGGAAGCTGGCCCGTCAGTTACAGCCGAAGGAAGGGAAAGTAAAAACATTAATTAGATGGTGACATTGACCACATACTATATGCGGGAAGAATTCAATGCGGTTAGGGAGTCATTGGGTCGATCCAACCACGATGCGGCTTCACCTTCATCAGCAAATTCAACCCAGCAGTCCGGTAGTGATCAACTTAATCCACTTTCGAATGCATCTTCATGATTCTACCTCACAGAGCGTTCACAGTGTCCACTTGAGCATTTAATGGCAAATTTCCACATGTTTTTAACACTAAAGGCAGACGCCTGGTATTGGATGCTCATAAAACAATATCCAAGAGCTAGTTATCCCCAGCTGAAATCAAAGAATTTGGCACCCTTGAGACCGAGAATAAACTGTTGTTGAAGATTTCTACGCGGAAACAGCTTCAAAAGGACAGCTATGATGATTTCCATTCTCACATAGTTCAAATGAACATTCGACTTCAGGTTCCATTGTCAGATAAGTCGTTGATTGAGGTTATTAAGAAAAATGTAAACCCAGAGTTGCGGATTATGCTTTTCATTTCTGATCCAAAGGATTTAGGAGAATTGCGGCTATTAGCACGAAAGGCAGAGAAAGTTATACAGGAAAGTAAAACCGCTCGGGATACATTGAGTAGACTACGTCGGGTCAATGAATGATAGATGAGGCACAGGAGTCACCGGAAGAGCTCGATCCACAATTGGATGCTATCAGGACGGGGCGATCATACGTAAAATGCGATTATTCAAAGATAAAATGCTGGAATTGTCTTCAGCTAGAACATAGTTACATTTACTGCCCAGATAAAATTCGATGCATTTTCTGTTTCAAATGTGGAAAGAAGGATGTAATCACACCGAAGTGTAGCGAATCTCATTCGGAAAACAGGAGTCGGAGCGAGCAGGTGACCGGGAACTCTCGTTCTCCAAACTAAGGCCCGTGTATGCAACAGACCTTGAGTGTAAACCCTCACAGGGGGTTTTACCTCACACCCAACATCGACAACCAATAAAAGTTGACAAACCTAATAGGATAGTAAACAATTCCGACAAGAATAAAGTAGAAAGTGAGGAGGGATCTTGTAGATTTGAACCTTCACGCAGAATTCAAAAGTGTAGATTTCGTTATCGGCAAAGAAAAACTTTTAGATACTTGATTAGTGCGACACGACTATGTAATGCAGACGACGGCAGACCGTTTGCAAGAGTTTTAATTTTGAACCAGAAAATAGAATGTATTTTAGATTTGGGCGAACATATCTGTTCTGGGGAGGGACAGTTTAGAGTTTGTTGATAGAAACGACATTTCATTGAAGAAAATAAAATCAAATGTTTCCACAGCAAATGGTTCGAAGGCGGAAGTTGTGGGATATTGCTCACTTCCGGTTACATATATGGGGGTCACAAAACAAATGATCTTCTACATAGTACCAACGACTGCAGGGCTATCTTGTGGTAAATTTTTGGAGGGCTTTTCAGCTTGCTCCTCGTATAATATCTAGTATGGAATTGGATCCTGATCACAGGCTAAATCTTCATGATCTCAATCCTGGACAGAAGCGTAGACTTGGGCAGGTCATAACCGAATTTCCGTCATACATTTTTATTTGCGTTGCTTAGATTAAATTATACTTTAAAATATTTTTACAATTTAGTCTTAAGATTCAATTTAAATAAACTTGTTAGCTGCTCTCAAGAGCAACAACTAAAAATAAATAAAAACCGAAGTTTTATTTAATTCGCGTTCATTAAAAAATTTTCTGACTTGGCATGTCCACTTACCGACTGCCTTCGGAAGTCAAATAAACCCTTTCACCTTAGCCAAGCGGCTTTATAAATATTCCAGAAACTAAAGGTGGCTCTTTCAAGCGCACCAGTCTTGGCTCAGCCAGATTTTGCTAGGGAATTCATAATACAGTGCGATGCATCCCGTGTGGGAGTAGGTGGAGTTCTATTCCAGATGGATGACCAGAATAGGGAACGACCAATTGCGTTTGTGTCGCAGAAGTTGAATAAGGCACAGCGTAACTATACGTCACAGAGCTGGAGTGTTTTGCAGCAGTGATCTGCGTCAGACGTTTTAGACAGTACGTTGAGAGTCTCCCTTTCAGAATTATAACGGATCATTCCAGATTTCGATGGCTGATGGGCTTAAAAGACTTAAATGGTAGGCTAGCTAGATGGAGTTTGCAACTTCAACGTTTTGACTTTAAAATGGAACATAGGAAGGGAACTTTGAATGTCGCACAGTGGGATTTCGCTGGCAAAAAATACATTTTTCGAATATAAAATATTGAAAATCTAATTATGCAGTTTTGTAGAAGACTGTTTAGTTAAGAGAAATGCATCATTAGTTTTTTTATTTTTTCTTTTCAAAATAACGCGGCAAAGTCACCTAAATGAAACTCTGCAGAAACTGTTTAAAATTTTAATGAATTTCAATTGCTCGGCAACATAATTTCTTTTTGCGATATATATTTACTGTAAGTATATTTTGAAAATATAGTACCTCCACATAAATTAAGAAAATGCAGTGTTTTAAATTTTTGTTGAAAAAAAAGGTTAGCTTTGTCTAGCTTTGTGCTCTAGTTATAATCAAATGAAAGGTGGGAGTGTATTCTTTCGATTTAATAAATAAAATTCCCATAATAATCCATACTGTTGAACAAAGTTATAAATTTTATAAAAAAAAGTCACATGAAATTTCACTTTAATATTTCAAAGAAACATCGTAGAAAAAAGTAGTGCATGCTTTTAGTCTTAATTAATTTTATGTTATGAATAATAGCAACAAATGGTTAAATATTATTTAACGGGTATTTAAAAGAAGTGATGAATAAGAAAAACAAAACAAAATTTACAAATCGGACTGCAATATTCGGATACGTCGAATCTTAAATACAATTCATAAATTATTAACAATTTCTTAACGATTATTTGTCTGGTACTTAAAAGAAGTGGCCAAGAAGAAAAAAGGAAAAAATTTGGAGTGGAACACACGGTTATGCCGAATCCCGCATACCCTTCACCACATGTCAGTAACTATTTCATCACTTCCAATGTACTTTTTCTTTGTTATGTAAAGTTTTGTATGGAAAATTTTAACATACGGAATAATAAATTTATAATACCCTTATCACCCACGATGAACGGTATAATAAACATCAAAATGAGAAGTTTTAATTATTTTTAAGACGTGTAAAAGTGTGAAAGAAGTTAAATCGCGACTTTATATTAAACAAAATTATAAAATGTGTACTTTTGAAGTTACTTATTTCGATCTAGCTACGGAGCTTTTTCGTTGCCGTAATAATACTGATCTGCTAAGCGATTACATTAAATCAAAAAATGAGCTTTTAACAAGAGAAGAAATCGAAGAAGTTAAAGTCGCAATTCAAAGGCGCTTTTTGGGAAAATTTTTACAAAAGACAAGAAGAGTCTTCAGGAAATCGTGACTACTTCTTTAAAAAAATGACTCGTGGTTAAAAAGTATGTATCAAACAAAAATATGTATTAAACAAATAAAAAAAAAAAAAAAATATACAAGATTTAAAATCTGACAAAATTTAAAAAAAAAAAAAAAACTTGGTTTCCAAATGTTATTATGAGAAACTTATTTCTGCCTTTAATTTTGAATTAGGAACATTTAAAGTGTCCCTGCTCGATGATAGACCGAGTTGTTCAAAAGCAAGGGGAAGGCCTGCAATGGATTTTGATGATTGTAAAGATCGCGCAAAACGGTATAAAGCTTCTGAATTAGCATCAAAATATTCTCAAGAACATTTACACATGGCTACTAAGGCAATTGAAGAAAACAAAGGAGCTTACAAAACATCAATACGAGTGCATTAAAAAATTTCCTAAAGAAGAAGGATACGATATTTTACCACCGTATGCGAAACTTAAAGATGAAAAGGAAAATTGCTACCCGAATAATATTAATATATCTGAAAAAGATGCATCTGTTAGCTTGCAAAGTTTAATGGATCATACGATAAGCCGTTTGTTTTTAACTTATTGTAATGAAGAAATAATTAACATGGAGGAAAATAGTTTAACATTAACATCTAAATGGGGTTGCGATGGTTCTTCTGGACATTCGGAATACAAACAAAATTTTACCGCTGGTGTAACTGACAAAAATTTGTTACTAGCTTGTTTGGTGCCACTAAGGCTAGAGTCGACTTCAGGAAGGGAATTTTGGCAAAACAAAGCTCCATCATCAACTAGATACTGTCGTCCTATTTATTTTGAATTCGCTAAAGAAACAAAGGAACAAATGTTAAGGATTGTTGACAAAATTAATTCCGACATTGTAGCTTTGAATAATACTGAAGTAATCGCCTGTGGTAAAAAATTTACGATAGAACACAATTTAGTATTTACAATGTTAGATGGTAAGACGGCTCAAACAGTTACAGGTACAACATCAGCAGCTGTTTGCTACATTTGTAAAGCGAAGCCCATTGAAATGAATGATTTAGAATTAGTTTCAAGAAAAGCTATTGATATCGAAGCATGTAAGTTAGGCATTTCCTCCTTGCATGCACGAATTAAGTTTATGGAATGAATTCTTCATCTTGCTTATAATTTACCATTTCAAAAGTGGTCGGCGTCGAAGGACGAGAACAAAATTCTTAAACAGGAAAATAAACATCGCATTCAAGTAGCCTTAAAAGAGCGGATGGGTATAAGAGTAGATGCTGTTCAACAGGGAACCGGGTCTTCCAACGATGGCAACACTTCAAGACGTTTTTTTTTATCCCTCAAGTTGTTGCTGACATTACTGGGGTCAACGAGGAACTTATTGATCGATTTCGAGTTGTATTGCAAATAATAACGTGCGGCCAGAAAATAAACTCATCTAAGTTTAAAAATTTTGCATGGAATACGGCGAAACTATTTGTAGAAAAATATAGATGGTTCTACATGCCGGTTACGGTTCACAAAGTACTTATTCATGGAAAAGAAATTATGGATGCTGCTTTACTTCCAATAGGCTTGCTTTCAGAAGAAGCTGAAGAAGCTCGAAATAAAGACTACAGAAGGTATCGGCTAATGTTCGCCAGAAAGTGCAGCAGGATGGCAACAAACACAGATGTTTTCCCCTTCGCCTTCTTGTATCGTCAGATCCTTATATTACCAGCATAAGACGTCAACCCCATAAACATGTTTTAGAAGTTGATGATGTCGTTAAAGAAATGATAAAAGATGAATAAAAGTCTATGTTTGTTACTAATTTTGATATTTATTCATTCCGATGTTTTGAAGAACAATAGGGGGTGGTGCGCGTGGAAGGTTCTCTTGAAACTTTGTATATTTGAGATAAAATATATTTCCCAATTACATGTGCGGTGGGCGATGGGCGTGGCAGATTTCGATGAAACTTTCCATATATTTAAACTTTGTAATACTGATGATCTGAGCCGAGTTTCGTTACGAACGGTTAAGAAATAAACATTTGGGGTGAAAAAATATTTTTGGATTATATGGGCGGGGGGCGATGGGCGTGGGCAATTTTGATGAAACTTTAAAATTTTCTTAACTGAGTTGATAGAAGCAAATGTAAAAAATTTCAATGTTCTACGAGCTCTCCTTATATTTTTTGCCAAGAAATGTATGGAGAAATCCCACTGTGTGTCGTGTCAGACACTCTTTCCCAATTTGATGTTGACGAAGTTCGAATGACTTTTGACTCTCCCGAGGTGGACACTCCCGATTTTAACAGCACTGAGTATAATGAATTGAAGGACACTATTCACAAAAATGAGGAATCCCTACCGGACATATGTGTATCAGACAATGTGGTATACAAAAGGGTAAAGTTTAGGGGCATGGATGACGAATAGGCGGATCTTTCGCGCTTATGGATACCAAGGACCTGAACTCTTGGTGTTATCAAGTCTGCTCACGAGGTGGAGGGTTGTCATGGCGGTCTTGCCCGGTATGGTAAAACAGACCAGCTGCAATGATTGTAAAATCATAAAACCGGTAACCAAGACTTTACGCCCACCCATGGGGAATCAGTTTATTACCGTTCGACCATTTCAAAAACTTTATTGTGACTTTCTTAGACCTGATCCGTGTTCAAGATTAAAGAATTGCCAATTGTTTGTTACCATAGACCATCTAACTAAGTTTGTATTTCTGAAACCGTTGCGGACTACTATAGCTAGTAGTGTCATAGATTTTTTTCAAAACGAAATTCTTTGTACTTTCAGCGTACCGCAGTATCTACACAGCGACAATGCTAAACAATTTGTTTGTAAGGAACTGAAAGAATTTCTGTTGGCATACGGAATAAAGCATTTTACCACCGGATTTTATTCACCGCAAGAGGTTATTTCAAAAATTCGTTACTTTTTGAAAAATGAAACCAACCATTTAAATTGGAACAAGAATATATCGAAGATTTTGTCAGTTTTGAGAAGCGATTTTCATTCAGCTATACAATGTTCGCCGTACTTTGCTACCTTTGGTCAGCATATGATCTCTCATACACTATATTGAAAAAAGCGAATATGTTGATATGTTGAAGTGAGACATTCTGATAGATTGCTAAACATACGCGAAAAGATAAGTGTAAATCTGCATGCTGCACACGAAAAGGGCACTAGAACGTATAAAACAAGAAGCAAGTCTGTAAACTATTTTGTAGGACAAGAGGTATTCCGGAGGAATCATGTACAGAGCGATTTTAAGAAGGGCATCAACGCAAAATTTTGCCCACATAAAGTGCAGAATCAGGAAGAAAATAGGGAACTCCCTTTATAATATTGAGGATCTTCAGGGGAGATACATAGGCAAATATCATGCTTCCCACACTCGACCGTAGCAGATGTGATTAAAATTATTTTAGGAGTTGCCCGGCTTGTTGGTCGGGCCACACGTTAGTTAGAATTATGATGCATTTTTTTTAAGTCTAGCTTTAATACTTTTTGCAGGAATTAAAATCCCTCCTGTTCGTTCTGCAATGCAGGATTTCGATACGAAGCAGGTTTGTTACGGATTTTATCTTGTATTTCGCCATGAGCATTCTATGCCAAACCCAGCTAACATGTAACATCCAGTAACGAACTTTGCAAGTCATAATAAGATGCAACTGTGCAAGAAATGGAACTCTGTTTAACTCTTTTTCTTTATTGACATACTTCTTTTTTATAAGAGCATCGAATGTTAATCCCGTTATGCAAATTAACCAGTCAAAATACGACAATTGTCACTAGAAACTTCTAAAAAGAAAAACGATAAAAAGAATAAGATTAGCATGATATTCCGCGCGTGGGTTTTGATTTTAAGATGACAGTTGTTAACAAGTGGTTGAAAAAAGAATTCGTGGAATTGGTGGTGGTTGGGTATATACAAAAATAAAAAAACTTTGATAATTATGCATGTACATACATGTGTTGGCCAAAACTAAACTTATAATAAGTTAATTTTATAAAAGAAAAAACAATAGCAAAAACCTAACATTTGTAAAACACAAGTAAACTTTAACAAAAAAAAAAGTATAAGTAAATCCAAAAGTTAATTTTTCTTAAAACAAAAGGAGCAAAAAGCAAAAATGTGTAAAATGCAAAGAAAAAAAGAACTAAAGACTTATAATGAGTAAAACCACCAGAAAGCTCAAAGAACCAAATTATAATTGAATCAAAAGTTAATTGTATATGAAAAGAAAAGAACAAAAATGTTAAATGTTTAACACACCAGAAAACTAAGAGAAAATTATACTTAAAACCAAAGTTCATATTGTAGAACTAAAATATTATAATATTTAAAGAAACACAGGAGAGCTGTAAAAACTTTTAATTGAAGTGTAAAGTACACAATCAAATTATATAACAACTGCAAGTAGTAATTTTGAGGACCAGCAAGTCAGGGCATAATATCCCGCCGTGTCAGCGCATTAAAACGAAACGCATCCGTCTGTATCAACGCATCAGTACAAAACGCATCTATACACATCAGAATATTCAACAGTACCAGCTATACCCTGCACCAGTGTCGTAAATATACCTAATTACTTTGCATACTAGTATTATACTTACCTCCTTTTGATTATAGTATTTACCTAATTGATTATTATTACATTTTTATATATATTTGATTATTATTAGAATTATCTATTTGAGTATCATTATACTTACCTTTTGATTATTACCATACTTACCTCCTTGATTATTATACGTAGCCAATTACCCGCTATACTTACCTAATATGTCAATATACGTACCGATATCAAATATTATACATATTATACCTACCCTTACTGACCATTGTTAGTCATTAACCAAGAAAGAATTGTAAATTCCAGTAAAGAAAAACAAATGATTTGCAATCCTTTTTCTATCTAATTTTAAATAAAAAGAAACCCTAAAATGAATTTACTAGTGATGTAAATTTAATCAAGGGGAATGTTAGGTGACCACACCTGAACACGAGTTGGAACTGTTGTGATAGGGCCACATAGTATGTACGGGGCAGAAACTGTCCTTATTATTGTATAATCATCAGAAATGCTTTTGTGCCAGATACATCTCAATGTCATACAATATCAAACCTATTACCTCTGAACTCTAGGGTTTTGCTTGCATGGAGAGTTCAGTGATTTTTTTTCTTTTTATGTCTGCACACCGAGAACAAGGGTCAGAAACTTAGCCAGAAATGGCTTCTCTTCAAACAGGTACTTACACATAAGTAATTTTTAAAGTGTGAGTGACACATTGCAAAATTTGTATTCAATCACAATGGGGACCATTACTCATTGTGATTGAACACATCCTCAGTAACAGACTAGTAACAAAATGTTACTTTCCTGTAACAGTTTTCGCCTTACATTCTTTCGTTTTATGTTAGACATCTGTAATAGGATATGGGCTAAAATTAGCTCGTAGTTTAATTCCCTTAATTACTGATCAAATTATTTATCTCGATATCCTCTGGATATCTTCTTCAATATAACAATTGGTTATAATTGATTAACAATAACAAAATTTTAAAGTTATAGAATGTCAAATATTATTGTTGTTTTGTTTTTTATATAAAATTAAAATGATTGAAAATATTTCTATACTAGAACTGCGCCCCGCGGTTTCACCCGCGTAAGTCTACAACCCGTGGGAATATCGGGTTAAAAGTAGGCTATGTGTTGAGAGATATATTGTCTCTAGCTGGAAATACGTTTGTGTATAGCCATTAACCAATTACGATTTCACATTCACATTTAAATATAATATTTTATTAGGATTGATTTGGTGGTAATACAAAAGTTATAGGTAGCTATTGCAATATACTCCTATAAACTATATTAAACGATTTTTTTCGCTCAGCATAAATGTGCAGATTTTGTGCTTTAGAAACCCGTGTGTAATTTCAACGATATTTGCGGCGCACGCCAAAACATGTCGCCGATTGTAGAATTTTTTCCTACTTACTTGACACTTATCGTTATATTTTGGACAATTTACATAATATCTTTATAGACTATAGCCTTTGTGTTATTCTGATGTATAAGCTATATTATTGTAAAGTTTCATTAAAATACATTCAGTAGTTTTAGCGTGAAAGAGGAACAAAGATCCACACATCCACACTCACAAACATTGGGCTTTATAATATTAGTAGGATATTAATAGAATATATATATATATATATATATATATATACATATATATATATATATATATATATATATATATATATATATATATACATACATATATATATATATATATATATATATATATATATACATATATATATATATATATATATATATATATATATATATATACGACGGCGGATTGATATTGAAGCTACCTAGCGCTGGATGGCAGCACAAACACAAAAGCTTTTTTTAGATCTGTAAACGTCAGCTGTTAAAATTTCACCCAATTCATCGATTAGTTTATTTGTTGTAGTCTTTTGAAGTAAGCAACTTTTGTGTTTCTTGAAAAATGGGAAAAAGTGAATTTCGTGCAGTGATTAAACACTACTATTTGAAAGGGAAAACGGCGAAAGAGGCAAAAGAAAAGCTCGATAAACATTACGGTGAGTCTGCTCCGTCAGATTACATGGTAAAATATTGGATTGCTGAATTTAAACGCGGCCGAACAAGCACTGCAACAATACCACCAACAGGAAGACCAAAAGAAGTGGTTACTGAAGAAAATATCAAGAAAATCTTCTATATCGTTATGAATGATCGCCGAGTCAAGTTACGTGAGATTGTTAAAATTGTAAACATATCATATGAACGTGTGTTCAACATTTTGAATGAACATTGGCATATGAAAATGCTATCGGCAAGATGGGTGCCGCGTTTGCTCAGTGTCGAACAAAAACGAGTTCGACAGACCATTTCACAGCGGTGTTTGGACATGGTAAAGCATAATCCTTTTGAATTTTGCCCTCGATTAATAACTGCTGATGAAACGTGGGTCCACCACTACACACCTGAAACCAAAAATCGATCAAAACAATGGGTGGAAGCTAGTGGAAATGCTCCGAAAAAGGCGAAGACAGTGAAATCGGCTGGCAAGGTTACCGCCACTGTATTTTGGGATATACACGGAATATTGCTCATCGACTATCTTGAAAAAGGATCCAAAATCACAGGAAGGTATTATCGTGCATTATTGAATCAACTGATTGACGCAATCAAGAAAAAACGACCACATTCAACGAAGAAAAAAGTGCACTTTCTTCAAGACAATGCACCGGTTCACACAGTATTAGATAGTATGTATATATATGTGTATATATATATATATATATATATATATATATATATATATATTTATATATATATATGTATATATATATATATATATATATATATATATATATATATATATATATTATATATATATTTATTTATATATATATATATATATATATATATATATATATATATATATATATATGCGGTTAGTGCATTTGCCCAGCTGATCGTGGAAACTCAAAAGCTTTGTCCACCTGAAGTTTCACTGAGATATCTTCATCAGTTCTCAAGATATCGAATTATATCCAAAACTATTTTTTTTTTCCAAAATTCTATTCAATGTGTAGGAAGTGAATATTTTCAGGCCTCGCGGCGCTAGCTAGGATTTCATTTTAGACACCTGGGGGTCGATTCTGGTTCTGTGCAAACGTGAAATGAAAAGTTTTTTCAGCTTTTCATAGTAATTCTGATTCGCGTACTATGAAAAAACGTAAGGACAATAATGTGTTTTCATAATGCAAAAAACAGGCGGAATGAAACGAAATTTTTTCATATTTGCACATCAATGGTGATTCTGGTTCAATGCAACTGTGTAAACAGCTGTCAAAAAGTTTTCATATGAAAAAAAAAATATTTCACTTCATTTAATATCGTGATAACAATGGAGAAGGTTCCAAGAGGAAAACGCACAACAGTTTATGGAAATACTTTTAAAAAAGTGAATTCAACTATTAATAGTTTTCATTCAACTTTTAATATTTTTCATTTAACTTTTAATGCTTTTCATTAACTTTTCTATTCTTTTATATGTATGTATATGCATTATATATATATATATATATATATATATATATATATATATATATACATATATATATATATATATATATATATATATATATATATATACATATATATATATATATATATATATATATATAGATATATATATATATATATATATATATATATATGCATTATAAATATATATATATATATATATATATACTCGTATAATAACATATATATATACATATATATATATATATATATATATATATATATATATATACATACATATATATATATATACATATATATATATATATATATATATACATATATATATATATATATATATATATATATATATATACATATATATATATATATATATACATATATATATATATATATATATATATATATATATATATATATATATATATATATATATATACATATATATATATATATATATATATATATATATATACATAAATACACACACATATATATATATACAGTATTAGGCAAAACCTAAGAAACGCTGCTTGATTTTTAGCTTCTAGTCAAATTATATTTAAATGAACATATTTCAATTTAATACTTTAATCTGTCCATTTTGGTAGAAATTCTGTGGAACGGCGCTAGACCATGACCTGAAAAACACGTCCACACCATCACATTGCCACCCCCATGCTTGACAGTTTTTTTACAATATTGGGGTTTAAGCCTTTCACCTCTATTGCGCCTCACACGACATACGCTATCGGAGTTGAACAAATTAAATTTGCTCTCGTCGCTAAATAGCACACTTTTCCACTTTGTAACTGACCAATCAAGATATTTTTTTGCAAATTCGAGCCTAAAAAAAAGATCAGTCATCAAAAAATATCTTGATTGGTCAGTTACAAAGTGGAAAAGTGTGCTATTTAGCGACGAGAGCAAATTTAATTTGTTCAACTCCGATAGCGTATGTCGTGTGAGGCGCAATAGAGGTGAAAGGCTTAAACCCCAATATTGTAAAAAAACTGTCAAGCATGGGGGTGGCAATGTGATGGTGTGGACGTGTTTTTCAGGTCATGGTCTAGCGCCGTTCCACAGAATTTCTACCAAAATGGACAGATTTGTGTATAGGGACATTTTAGAAAATAAGATGTTGCCATATGCCGAGTGGAATATGCCACTTCGATGGGTGTTTCAACATGATAACGATCCGAAACACTCATCGAAGTTGGTGAAGGACTGGATACAATCGAAAGGGATTCAAGTGCTTGATTGGGGCCGGCCCAATCGCCCGATTTGAGCCCAATCGAAATTTTATTTTCCATATTGAAGAGGAATGTTGGATCGACACGATTTTCCAATAGAGACGATTTATTTTCGTGTCTGGAGGATGAATGGATACGCATAGATCCAAAAATAATTGATAATTTAATCGAATCTATGCCGCGTCGGTGCGCCGCAGTAATAAAAAATAAGGGTTATTATACCAAATATTAAAAGTTTCTTAGGTTTTTCCCAATGAATTTTTGAGTATTTTTTGTTGTTGTACTAAAAGAACCGTTAGGTGAGAGATAATTACAAATTTTTTTTTTGTAATTTTGTATGACTCAGTAACTAATAAAACTGCATTAAAGTATTAAATTGAAATATGTTCATTTAAATATAATTTGACTAGAAGCTAAAAATCAAGCAGCGTTTCTTAGGTTTTGCCCAATACTGTATATATATATATATATATATATATATATATATATATTTATATATATATATATATATATATATATATATATATATATATATATATATATAAATATATATATATATATATATATATATATATATATATATATATATATATATATATATATATATAAATATATATATATATATATATATATATATATATCTATATATATATATAAATATATATATATATATATATATATATATATATATACATATATATATATATATATATATATATATATATAAATATATATATATATATATATATATATATATATATATATATATATGTCGGTAATCCGGACAGAATTTTGCAACTCATTGCGTATTCTATAATCCGGATTGATTGCAACTCCATAGTCCGGATTGAATAACACCCGTTTTTATTTATTTTGTTTATGCAAATCACAGCATGCTTTGAAAAATACAGTTAGAATAGTGTGATATGAGTATGTTAACACATGCGTTTTTAGTTTAGTATTCATGCAAGATGCCTTCAGTGAAGAGAGCACACAGGACTTTATCTATTTTAGATAAAGTAAAAATTGTTGAAGAACTTAGTAAAGGTATGAGTAAAAGTGTGTTGGCCTTAATAAATACATACATGCGTAGAAGAACACATGAAATGTGAACAAAACAGAAAGTAGTACCGTAAAAATCATGTTCTCTTCGTGTGGTACTGCAGGTATTTTTGTGTGTTTTATACACTAGAGATGAAAGCAATGCATTAATGTAATTGATGGCATTTACATTCGTATGATTGTATATGGGAATTCGCCTATTATGAACTGTCAGTGCATGCGTTTAAGAAACATGACGATATTTTTTATATAAAATCAATTCAGATTGATACGAGTATATTTTAAATTCTATTTGCCACACTTCACGTAGTACTGCTTGATAATTCGTAAAACGAACCTTTGTTGTTACTAAAAAAAGCCGAATAACAACAAATACATATTCGGTAATTTTGTTGTTCTCAAAAATATGATGATTATTTTTAAGTAAACTTCGAGTAAGTGTACATATTTGCAAGTTCATATATACTTCCTAACAGCAAATCCAAATATGTTTAGTTTTTGTGTTATGAGTACTTGTATGCAAGTGACATACGTACATATATTTTCATACATGCTAGCTTTACTAACAGATGAAAGTTGTTTACAAGATTATTATTAGCAACATTATGCAATTTCCACTTTTTAACATTAATGCTGTTTAGTTTATCGTTGCTGATATTTTCATTTGCCTTCAGACAGTGTCGAATAATCTCGTTGCTTTTAACGGAACGTTCAATGTTATTGTCATTTTGATGACAAAATTTGACAATCAGGGTTGTGTTGTTAGTACTCCCTATTACATATGTGACGCGACATGACGAAAGGGACCTTATCTTGCCAGAGTAAAATTTTCAGTACAGGCCAAAACGTGAATTAAAGAGAAATTTCATGTTTTGGTTTTTTGACACCTAACGCTACCTACATATCTCAAGATGAACTATAATTGATCGATTATTTGATTTTTTTTATCCGCAAGATGGCATAAAAGTCCATTTTCCAAAACTGTGCCCATGGTACAAGGATAAAGTTTCTAGCTGGCACTTTGCTACCTTTTTTGAAATAAAAACTTCAAAATGCTGTAACTTCGCCAATTTTTGAGACTTTTGCATGATTTTAGTGTCATTTTGTTCAGAATTTTGTACTTTATTTATTGGTATCTCGGCAAGATATTCCTTTCGTCATGTCGCGTCACATATAGTAACATTTCGCCCTTAAGTTCTAATCTAATTTTAAACTTTGTAGCACTGCCGCTCACGTAAATAAGCCTGTTCGCCCCGAATATGCATACAACCACCTCTGCCATAATGCGCCAGTAGTTCAAGGTGTAATATTTTCATTTTAAACCTTGGGCTATTGGACTTATGTATCCAGTAAAGAACATCGTTCACTATTTTACCCATTTTATAAGTTCCATCCCAGTGAGTGTTTAGATTTGGGGACAATCTTTTTTTACGTTGTGGATTGTATAATAGAACCAATTGACGCTCATTAAATCCCTCAGAATTTGCGTACGAATTCATTCAGCTCATTTAAATTTTCCTGCTCTCGGGAAGTATGTGTACCTTCTTCACTTGCGTTTGCTAGCTTAACGCCGAATTTCAAATCAGCTTGCAATTTTAGTTCTTCGCGAAGAGAATTTTAGCAGGTGTTTGTGACGTCGAACCATGTGCAGCTAACCTATATAACATCAAAAATTTGCGAATGTGCTCATCCCAGTGCTTTTGATGATAGCTCACTACTTTTCCCAGGTACTATTCTAGGGTACGATTAACGCCTTCTACCATGCCATCTCATTCTCCCGAGAAATGGCAGACTTGAAATTTCTTCCTTCATTTTTAATTTTTTTTAATTCGGAGTGGCACTCTGGGGATAAGCTATTTCAATCTTACTGCGCCCACTAATTTTTTGCTGCAGGACCGACGAAGGAGGGTTCTGTTACTCTGCTACATCCGTGCTACCATTTTTCTTTTTAACTAAGACCACAGGTGAGCTCCAAGGTATCGACGATGGCTCGATTGCACCATTTCGCTCAATTGATTTGACCAGTTCTTTCACTACGTACATAGACCTTTGATGACTTTCTCATGGCCTGCCAAGTTACAAGTAAGTACTCTTACAGGGACTTTTCCTCTTTCGCAAGTTCTTACCAGAGCTTTTATTTATTTATTCCAGGGCGGCAGGCAAAAAAAAACCACTCGTCGGTTTTTGAGTTATGATATATATATTTGGTTCCAACATGTATTCCGGTGCTAACGTCGATGGGTTGCAGCGGCGTGTGAGGAATTGGATCAGTTTGAGGGCGACGGTTACTGAGTTCAGAATACAGATGAGTAACAAGAGCACTCCTAGTAACTTTCTGTAGGAGATGTTCCCGTGAGAAATAAACGTACCAACCGGTGCAACTTTGCCCTGTAGATGGCAGTTTACTCCTAACTCACGTTAAGGCTTCAGAGTGCCACCGTCCTGAAGTTGGTGTACCAGTTAGAACTTTCACCTTTCTGGTGGAGACAGACATACTCCGATGTGGCTTTCTCACTGATGAAACCAACCGAGTTTACAATTTAATAAAGTAAAAGAAACAAAGACTACTGGATAATATTATGACTTACCTCCACGCTGGCTGCTCAGGAACTCCTCATTATTCAAAAATGCTTCCCCTTATAGCTGTGAACAGCAGACACACATGAGCACTTGTAGAATGGTATATGGGAAATGAAAAATCAGATGATACAGATTCATTGCTTTTGATAAATCTGAATGAGTTTCTTTATTCTCCGTATGAAAATGCAAACAGTGATATAAATACGGTGCACAGTACTAAAACAGATAGCACCGATTTTATACAAATAACAGGCCCGCTTAATATTTATAAACAGCAATTAATTTTAAAAACCGCAGATAGAGAAAGCTGCACCTAGATATAGCTTATAACAATACAATACATTCCACCACTAAAACCAAACCGTTAGATTTCATCAGTAATGTAATATTAAGAGAAAATATTGTTACGTTTTTAGACCTTTTCGTAAAAACGCTTTTTACTTATCCTTCAAGGATTCGTTTAATTGCATCAAATTAAAAACAGACAGTTAATTTTAGAAATATAATGCGGCAACACTTTATTTACTACTTTATTAATACGAGTATTTGTACTACTAAACACTTAGCGATGTTAACACGTCTAGATTTAAAATCACACTAATCCCGCTGATTATTGGCAGCGACTTTATATAGCAAAATGACGTCGTCTGGTAACTTCGCGAAGCATCTGGTCATGGTTGTTGTTGGTTGTGCTTTACTTAACATGTAGCTATATACGTGTGTTTGTTTATATGACAATGCTGTCTTGTGTGTTTTGTTTATTGTAACTATGTGTGGTTGTATGTATGAGTGTTCTGGGTGTTGCGTAGTTTTGTTTCTTCTTGTGCTATGTGGGTATGTTTATGTGTATATTTGTGAGTATGTTGCTGTGTATACTGGTGTACATCTTTAGCTTTTGGTAGCAGCGAATACTTGCGTACAAAATCATTAAGAATAACATCATCATCTCTTAGCATTGATGTTGCTAGGTTTTTCGTTGTTGTTATTTACTTATTATTGCACAGCCTCAAATGATCTTCCATTTCCGTTAATTCAAATATTATCTGCATTGTGTTGACCAGGGTTGTAACATTTTGACAACTTGAGATGAGTTGGCAGTGCTGCCAAGTACATATAGCCACATTGTCGTTATATTTGAATCTATTTTTAAACTTTGTAACATTGCCGCCCACTTAAGCCTGTTCGACCCGAATAGGCATACAATCACCTCTTCCATAGTGTGCCAATCGTTCGAGATGTACTATCTTCATTTTCGACCTTGGGCTATTGTGCTTCTGTATCCGGTACACAACGTCATTCACTCTCTTAATCACTTTATACGGGCCATCCCAGTGAGTCTGTAATTTTGAAGACAATCCTTTCTTCCGTTGTGGGTTATAAAGTAGAACCAATTGACCTTCCATAAATCCCTCCGAATTTGCTGCGCGGTCAAATCTAGCCTTCATCTTGTCACTGACCATCTTGATTCTATTACGCACGAACTCATGCAGTTCATTTAAGTCTTCCTGCTCTTGGGACGTAGTGGCTCCTTCTTCTACAGCTGGCTTAACACCAAACTCCAAGTCACCAGGCAGTTTTAATTCCGTCCCGAAAATAATTTTGGCTGGCGTTCTCGATGTTGAGTCGTGTACAGCTGACCTATATGCCATCAAAAATTTGGGAATGTGCTCGTCCCAATCCCTCTGATGGTTGCTTACCACTTTTCGCAGATACTCTTCTAAGGTGCGATTGAACCTCTCTACCATGCCATCAGACTGTGGATGCAACGGCGTCGTTCTGGTTTTCTTTATCCCATATAGTTCGCACATTTCCGTAAATATGGCAGACTCGAAATTCCTTCCTTGGTCGGAATGTAATTCTATTGGGACACCATAGCGACATACCCAGTTGTTGACGAACGCATTTACAACTGTCTTTGCTTCTTGGTTAGGTATAGCATATACCTCTGGCCATTTACTGAAATAGTCAATTACCACAAGAACATACCGATTTCCGGCTTCAGTGACGGGAAAAGGACCTGCTACATCCATTGCGATCCGCTCGAATGGTGCTCCTGTATTGCTGTAGCTGTCCCCGGCTTCTTCTTACTGGGCCTTTGGCTGCTATGCACTGTGGGCAGTTTGCTATCCAGTCGGCTACGGCTTGTTGACAACCAACCCAATAGAAACGCTGCTTCAGTTTCTTAAGTGTTTTTGTTACTCCAAGATGACCGCCACTATGTCCATTGTGAAATTCTTGCAAAATTTTACTTATCTTGGAGCATGGCACAACTATCAAATTTGAAGTTGTTTTGCCATCCACACTTTCCCATACGCGGTATAGGCACCCTTTTATTACCTGGAGGCTGTTCCACTGAGCCCAATAAGATTTTGCGAGTGGGCTCTCAGCCGAAATTTCATTCCGGGACGGTCTTCTGTCCTCCTCTTTGGCTGCTATAATTTTCCCCAGTATACTGTCATCCCTCTGTGCCGCTGACCAGTCTTCATCAGAGTCGATGTGCATTAGCCGAACATCAACAACGCCTTCCTTTTGTTCGGTTCTAACGCAATGTTTACACTCTAAACAGCAGGGTCTTCTTGAAAGAGCATCCGCATTGTTATGTTTTGTGCCCCTTCTATGCTCAATACTGAAGTCGTAGCTCTGCAGGCACTCAATCCACCTTGCCAGTTGCCCTTCAGGATTTTTAAACTGCAATAACCATCTCACTGCAGAATGGTCAGTCCTTAATGTAAAGTGTTGACCATACAGGTACTTATGGTAATGTTTAATGCATTCCAATACTGCCAGAAGCTCACGTCGTGTCACACAGTAGTTCCTCTCAGGTTTTGAGAGTACACGGCTATAGTATCCTATGACTTTCTCAGTGCCATTAACTACTTGGGATAGCACGCCCCCTATGCCATAGCCACTCGCATCAGTATCCAGCACAAATTTTTCTCCAGTTATGGGATGCGCTAGTACTGGTGACGTACACAATAATCCTTTAAGTTTCTGGAATGCCTTTTCCTGTGGCTCACCCCAATGGTATGGTCTCGACTTCTTTGCCAGCTCATGCAGGCTTGCAGCTACACTGGCAAAATTTGGCACAAAGCGTCCGTAGTATGTACAAAGGCCCAAAAAGCTGCGCAATTCATGAAGATTTTTAGGTTGATGCCAGTCCCTTACTGCTTGTAGTTTATCTTCATCTGTTGAGATTCCGTCTGCTGTAACACGATGCCCCAAATACTTCACTTCTTTCTGGAACAATGCACATTTCTTCAGGCTGAGTCTCAATCCAGCTGATGATATCCGTTGAAGAACTTCTGCCATGTTTTTGAGGTGTTCATCAAAAGTTTTCCCCATCACGATTATGTCATCCAGATGTACCAAGCATGTCTTCCAGTGGAGTCCTTTCAGTACCTTCTCCATTAGGCGTTCAAATGTGGCCGGAGCATTGCAGAGACCAAATGGCATAACTTTGAACTGCCATAATCCGTTACCGACGCTGAAGGCAGTTTTCTCCTTGTCTTTCTCTGCAATCTCCACTTGCCAATATCCGCTTCGCAAGTCTAGCGTAGAGAACCATCTCCTACCAGCTAGCGTGTCCAAAGTGTCATTGATTCTGGGGAGCGGATACCTGTCCTTCTTGGTTATGTCATTGAGCTTCCTGTAGTCTACGCAGAATCTAGTACTGCCATCTTTCTTTTTAACTAAGACTACTGGCGAACTCCAAGGACCAGAAGATGGCTCAATTACGCCTTCACGCTCCATTTCTCTTACAAGCTCTTTGACTTCATCTCGCTTTGCTAGGGGTACACTTCTGGGTGGCTGTTTAATCGTCCTAGCTTCGCCTGTGTTAATTTCATGTTTAACCAATGCAGATCTACCCTGGCTTTGGTTTCCCATGGCGAAGATACTGGCATGCCTTTTTAGCAACTGTTTGGCTTCATTTTTGTCTGTTGCTGACAGTCCTACTACCCATTTTCCTACGTATTCCTCAAATTTTTCACGTTCTTTGGCGGACAAATTGGTAGGCTCTATCTTCCTCTCGCAGTTTATTATTGCCTCTGCTGGAGTACACTGGCCAATATCGCAATTTTCTTTGATGACTTTTTCATGGTCTGCCAAGTTAAGTACTCTTATAGGGACTATTCCTCCTTTACTAGTTTTTACTAGAGCTTTTGCTGTTATAAGCTCTCTCTTTTGATCTGCTGGTTCTACAACCCACAACCGATTGTCCTCACAATCTCCCTTCATAAGGGCCCATATAACTGTTTCAGACTGCGGCGGTAACGTCTGACTATCAATTACAAATACTTTTCTTACTTGCGGCTTGCTGTCATAGCCAACATCAAGGGGTATTTCCACATTACGCCAAATCATCAGCTGTTGCTCCATGTGTAGATTAATGCCATGGTTAATCATAAAATCGGCTCCAATAATTACCTCATCGACAATATCGGCAACAATAAACACATGCCTCACGTTGATGTTGGCTATAGTCACCTTCACTTCAATCTTAACATAGACAGTAGCAGGCTCTCCTGTAGTTGTACGTAGCCGTATATTGCTTAAACGGTCGCATTTCCCTTTTACTATATCGGGCCTTAATATCGACTGCGACGCCACTGTGTCTATGGTAAGTACGTGCTTTTCTCCGTTGATGTGTCCAGACGCAGTAAGGTTGTTATTTTTCTGCTGCGTCACTGATATGGAGATTGTGGCGCCCTCGTTTGTGGGAGCTAGCTTTTGCCCCTTAGTGCTAGCTCGTTGTAGTTTAACGGGGACTCTTGTGCTGTTGTTTGGTTCACCCGTTTACTGTTTCTTGGTAGCGAAACAGATCTACCTCTTTTTCTTGGTGCTTTGCAGTTGCGCTGAAAATGACCAATTTTTCCGCAGTTAAAGCATTTAGGCTTTTCTTTGGTAGCACCTTCCGCCAACAGTTGTCACATTGCCTCCTTAAAACTAGCAAATAGGCTGTTATTCTCCTCGGGCAAAACCTCCACATTCCGCACCTTACATATCTGTGGCTTGAAAACCATCCTTGCAGTCTCTTGAGCCACCGCAAATGAAACAGTCTCAGCGAAAGTGGATTTCTGCGTTGCGCACACAGAAAGTTTAACATCAGAGTCGCGAATGCCATTAACGAACGCCTCAGTTTTAAAGTGGTCCAGAAACGGGTGACTCTTGCCTGGATATGTGAGCTGCACTAAACGCTCGATTTCCATTGCGAAATCTTGTAGAGACTCGTTAGGCTTTTGAACTCTACATCGCAATTCCATTCTGTATAAATCGCGCTTGTGCTTACCACCATACTTGCGCTGCAATGCTGCCATTATTTCATTATAGTTGTTTCTGCTGCTTACTGGCACGGTCTCAAGTACCTCTGCGGCTGTACCCTTTAAGGACAAAATCAACTCTATGGCCTTTTCTTCAGCATCCCATCCATTTCTGCTAGCAACCGTCTCGAACTGGTATTTAAAGATGCCCAATGGTCCGCTGCCGTCAAAGCATGGCGCTTTTATTCGCGCAGAAACCTCCGCAACTGCTCGTACTGGCCCACCACTACACTCAAGGTTATGCATTTTGTCCTCTAGAGCATGCAATTTCTCTTCAAACTCTTTTGCATGCTGTTCCAGGTCACCGCTTTCTAGATGTTGGACTCTATCTGCCAGCTCTGAGAATTTATTCTCAATAGAATCCACCCTCCTATTAATGGCCTCAGAAACCTCTACCAGAATCTCGTTCGTGGCTCTATTTGACTCCTGTATTTCGGCTACAAGCTTTTCAGTGCTGATTTTTGAGTTCTGTTTTATTTCAGTTATTTCAGCTACAGGCTTTTCACTGCTGATTTTTGATGCAGTTTGTGCATCATTGATTCCTTTTATCTGAATCATCATAGCAGCGAACATTGAATTTATGTCCATGCTGCTGGTCGTAGCAGGAGGACATACCTCTACATCGTCTTTGTCCTCAAACTCGTATGTACCGATGTCCATGCCGCGATTCTTAAACTCATCTATCAGCCTCTTCTGCAGTTCAGCTTTGTTACCTGCTGTTGGCAATTCCCGCTTACTAAGCTCCTTTTTTAGCTCAACTTTTAGCTCATCAAATTTCATGATTATTTATTATAATTTAATATTTTTAATGTCCTTTTTTCTCTCCTTAAATTGCAATGTCCTTTTTAATTATTTTTGCAATTCCACTTCTGACACCAATTGTTACGTTTTTAGACCTTTTCGTAAAAACGCTTTTTACTTATCCTTCAAGGATTCGTTTAATTGCATCAAATTAAAAACACAGACAGTTAATTTTAGAAATATAATGCGGCAACACTTTATTTACTACTTTATTAATACGAGTATTTGTACTACTAAACACTTAGCGATGTTAACACGTCTAGATTTAAAATCACACTAATCCCGCTGATTATTGGCAGCGACTTTATATAGCAAAATGACGTCGTCTGGTAACTTCGCGAAGCATCTGGTCATGCTTGTTGTTGGTTGTGCTTTACTTAACATGTAGCTATATACGTGTGTTTGTTTATATGACAATGCTGTCTTGTGTGTTTTGTTTATTGTAACTATGTGTGGTTGTATGTATGAGTGTTCTGGGTGTTGCGTAGTTTTGTTTCTTCTTGTGCTATGTGGGTATGTTTATGTGTATATTTGTGAGTATGTTGCTGTGTATACTGGTGTACATCTTTAGCTTTTGGTAGCAGCGAATACTTGCGTACAAAATCATTAAGAATAACATCATCATCTCTTAGCATTGATGTTGCTAGGTTTTTCGTTGTTGTTATTTACTTATTATTGCACAGCCTCAAATGATCTTCCATTTCCGTTAATTCAAATATTATCTGCATTGTGTTGACCAGGGTTGTAACATTTTGACAACTTGAGATGAGTTGGCAGTGCTGCCAAGTACATATAGCCACATTGTCGTTATATTTGAATCTATTTTTAAACTTTGTAACATTGCCGCCCACTTAAGCCTGTTCGACCCGAATAGGCATACAATCACCTCTTCCATAGTGTGCCAATCGTTCGAGATGTACTATCTTCATTTTCGACCTTGGGCTATTGTGCTTCTGTATCCGGTACACAACGTCATTCACTCTCTTAATCACTTTATACGGGCCATCCCAGTGAGTCTGTAATTTTGAAGACAATCCTTTCTTCCGTTGTGGGTTATAAAGTAGAACCAATTGACCTTCCATAAATCCCTCCGAATTTGCTGCGCGGTCAAATCTAGCCTTCATCTTGTCACTGACCATCTTGATTCTATTACGCACGAACTCATGCAGTTCATTTAAGTCTTCCTGCTCTTGGGACGTAGTGGCTCCTTCTTCTACAGCTGGCTTAACACCAAACTCCAAGTCACCAGGCAGTTTTAATTCCGTCCCGAAGATAATTTTGGCTGGCGTTCTCGATGTTGAGTCGTGTACAGCTGACCTATATGCCATCAAAAATTTGGGAATGTGCTCGTCCCAATCCCTCTGATGGTTGCTTACCACTTTTCGCAGATACTCTTCTAAGGTGCGATTGAACCTCTCTACCATGCCATCAGACTGTGGATGCAACGGCGTCGTTCTGGTTTTCTTTATCCCATATAGTTCGCACATTTCCGTAAATATGGCAGACTCGAAATTCCTTCCTTGGTCGGAATGTAATTCTATTGGGACACCATAGCGACATACCCAGTTGTTGACGAACGCATTTACAACTGTCTTTGCTTCTTGGTTAGGTATAGCATATACCTCTGGCCATTTACTGAAATAGTCAATTACCACAAGAACATACCGATTTCCGGCTTCAGTGACGGGAAAAGGACCTGCTACATCCATTGCGATCCGCTCGAATGGTGCTCCTGTATTGCTGTAGCTGTCCCCGGCTTCTTCTTACTGGGCCTTTGGCTGCTATGCACTGTGGGCAGTTTGCTATCCAGTCGGCTACGGCTTGTTGACAACCAACCCAATAGAAACGCTGCTTCAGTTTCTTAAGTGTTTTTGTTACTCCAAGATGACCGCCACTATGTCCATTGTGAAATTCTTGCAAAATTTTACTTATCTTGGAGCATGGCACAACTATCAAATTTGAAGTTGTTTTGCCATCCACACTTTCCCATACGCGGTATAGGCACCCTTTTATTACCTGGAGGCTGTTCCACTGAGCCCAATAAGATTTTGCGAGTGGGCTCTCAGCCGAAATTTCATTCCGGGACGGTCTTCTGTCCTCCTCTTTGGCTGCTATAATTTTCCCCAGTATACTGTCATCCCTCTGTGCCGCTGACCAGTCTTCATCAGAGTCGATGTGCATTAGCCGAACATCAACAACGCCTTCCTTTTGTTCGGTTCTAACGCAATGTTTACACTCTAAACAGCAGGGTCTTCTTGAAAGAGCATCCGCATTGTTATGTTTTGTGCCCCTTCTATGCTCAATACTGAAGTCGTAGCTCTGCAGGCACTCAATCCACCTTGCCAGTTGCCCTTCAGGATTTTTAAACTGCAATAACCATCTCACTGCAGAATGGTCAGTCCTTAATGTAAAGTGTTGACCATACAGGTACTTATGGTAATGTTTAATGCATTCCAATACTGCCAGAAGCTCACGTCGTGTCACACAGTAGTTCCTCTCAGGTTTTGAGAGTACACGGCTATAGTATCCTATGACTTTCTCAGTGCCATTAACTACTTGGGATAGCACGCCCCCTATGCCATAGCCACTCGCATCAGTATCCAGCACAAATTTTTCTCCAGTTATGGGATGCGCTAGTACTGGTGACGTACACAATAATCCTTTAAGTTTCTGGAATGCCTTTTCCTGTGGCTCACCCCAATGGTATGGTCTCGACTTCTTTGCCAGCTCATGCAGGCTTGCAGCTACACTGGCAAAATTTGGCACAAAGCGTCCGTAGTATGTACAAAGGCCCAAAAAGCTGCGCAATTCATGAAGATTTTTAGGTTGATGCCAGTCCCTTACTGCTTGTAGTTTATCTTCATCTGTTGAGATTCCGTCTGCTGTAACACGATGCCCCAAATACTTCACTTCTTTCTGGAACAATGCACATTTCTTCAGGCTGAGTCTCAATCCAGCTGATGATATCCGTTGAAGAACTTCTGCCATGTTTTTGAGGTGTTCATCAAAAGTTTTCCCCATCACGATTATGTCATCCAGATGTACCAAGCATGTCTTCCAGTGGAGTCCTTTCAGTACCTTCTCCATTAGGCGTTCAAATGTGGCCGGAGCATTGCAGAGACCAAATGGCATAACTTTGAACTGCCATAATCCGTTACCGACGCTGAAGGCAGTTTTCTCCTTGTCTTTCTCTGCAATCTCCACTTGCCAATATCCGCTTCGCAAGTCTAGCGTAGAGAACCATCTCCTACCAGCTAGCGTGTCCAAAGTGTCATTGATTCTGGGGAGCGGATACCTGTCCTTCTTGGTTATGTCATTGAGCTTCCTGTAGTCTACGCAGAATCTAGTACTGCCATCTTTCTTTTTAACTAAGACTACTGGCGAACTCCAAGGACCAGAAGATGGCTCAATTACGCCTTCACGCTCCATTTCTCTTACAAGCTCTTTGACTTCATCTCGCTTTGCTAGGGGTACACTTCTGGGTGGCTGTTTAATCGTCCTAGCTTCGCCTGTGTTAATTTCATGTTTAACCAATGCAGATCTACCCTGGCTTTGGTTTCCCATGGCGAAGATACTGGCATGCCTTTTTAGCAACTGTTTGGCTTCATTTTTGTCTGTCGCTGACAGTCCTACTACCCATTTTCCTACGTATTCCTCAAATTTTTCACGTTCTTTGGCGGACAAATTGGTAGGCTCTATCTTCCTCTCGCAGTTTATTATTGCCTCTGCTGGAGTACACTGGCCAATATCGCAATTTTCTTTGATGACTTTTTCATGGTCTGCCAAGTTAAGTACTCTTATAGGGACTATTCCTCCTTTACTAGTTTTTACTAGAGCTTTTGCTGTTATAAGCTCTCTCTTTTGATCTGCTGGTTCTACAACCCACAACCGATTGTCCTCACAATCTCCCTTCATAAGGGCCCATATAACTGTTTCAGACTGCGGCGGTAACGTCTGACTATCAATTACAAATACTTTTCTTACTTGCGGCTTGCTGTCATAGCCAACATCAAGGGGTATTTCCACATTACGCCAAATCATCAGCTGTTGCTCCATGTGTAGATTAATGCCATGGTTAATCATAAAATCGGCTCCAATAATTACCTCATCGACAATATCGGCAACAATAAACACATGCCTCACGTTGATGTTGGCTATAGTCACCTTCACTTCAATCTTAACATAGACAGTAGCAGGCTCTCCTGTAGTTGTACGTAGCCGTATATTGCTTAAACGGTCGCATTTCCCTTTTACTATATCGGGCCTTAATATCGACTGCGACGCCACTGTGTCTATGGTAAGTACGTGCTTTTCTCCGTTGATGTGTCCAGACGCAGTAAGGTTGTTATTTTTCTGCTGCGTCACTGATATGGAGATTGTGGCGCCCTCGTTTGTGGGAGCTAGCTTTTGCCCCTTAGTGCTAGCTCGTTGTAGTTTAACGGGGACTCTTGTGCTGTTGTTTGGTTCACCCGTTTACTGTTTCTTGGTAGCGAAACAGATCTACCTCTTTTTCTTGGTGCTTTGCAGTTGCGCTGAAAATTACCAATTTTTCCGCAGTTAAAGCATTTAGGCTTTTCTTTGGTAGCACCTTCCGCCAACAGTTGTCACATTGCCTCCTTAAAACTAGCAAATAGGCTGTTATTCTCCTCGGGCAAAACCTCCACATTCCGCACCTTACATATCTGTGGCTTGAAAACCATCCTTGCAGTCTCTTGAGCCACCGCAAATGAAACAGTCTCAGCGAAAGTGGATTTCTGCGTTGCGCACACAGAAAGTTTAACATCAGAGTCGCGAATGCCATTAACGAACGCCTCAGTTTTAAAGTGGTCCAGAAACGGGTGACTCTTGCCTGGATATGTGAGCTGCACTAAACGCTCGATTTCCATTGCGAAATCTTGTAGAGACTCGTTAGGCTTTTGAACTCTACATCGCAATTCCATTCTGTATAAATCGCGCTTGTGCTTACCACCATACTTGCGCTGCAATGCTGCCATTATTTCATTATAGTTGTTTCTGCTGCTTACTGGCACGGTCTCAAGTACCTCTGCGGCTGTACCCTTTAAGGACAAAATCAACTCTATGGCCTTTTCTTCAGCATCCCATCCATTTCTGCTAGCAACCGTCTCGAACTGGTATTTAAAGATGCCCAATGGTCCGCTGCCGTCAAAGCATGGCGCTTTTATTCGCGCAGAAACCTCCGCAACTGCTCGTACTGGCCCACCACTACACTCAAGGTTATGCATTTTGTCCTCTAGAGCATGCAATTTCTCTTCAAACTCTTTTGCATGCTGTTCCAGGTCACCGCTTTCTAGATGTTGGACTCTATCTGCCAGCTCTGAGAATTTATTCTCAATAGAATCCACCCTCCTATTAATGGCCTCAGAAACCTCTACCAGAATCTCGTTCGTGGCTCTATTTGACTCCTGTATTTCGGCTACAAGCTTTTCAGTGCTGATTTTTGAGTTCTGTTTTATTTCAGTTATTTCAGCTACAGGCTTTCCACTGCTGATTTTTGATGCAGTTTGTGCATCATTGATTCCTTTTATCTGAATCATCATAGCAGCGAACATTGAATTTATGTCCATGCTGCTGGTCGTAGCAGGAGGACATACCTCTACATCGTCTTTGTCCTCAAACTCGTATGTACCGATGTCCATGCCGCGATTCTTAAACTCATCTATCAGCCTCTTCTGCAGTTCAGCTTTGTTACCTGCTGTTGGCAATTCCCGCTTACTAAGCTCCTTTTTTAGCTCAACTTTTAGCTCATCAAATTTCATGATTATTTATTATAATTTAATATTTTTAATGTCCCTTTTTCTCTCCTTAAATTGCAATGTCCTTTTTAATTATTTTTGCAATTCCACTTCTGACACCAATTGTTACGTTTTTAGACCTTTTCGTAAAAACGCTTTTTACTTATCCTTCAAGGATTCGTTTAATTGCATCAAATTAAAAACACAGACAGTTAATTTTAGAAATATAATGCGGCAACACTTTATTTACTACTTTATTAATACGAGTATTTGTACTACTAAACACTTAGCGATGTTAACACGTCTAGATTTAAAATCACACTAATCCCGCTGATTATTGGCAGCGACTTTATATAGCAAAATGACGTCGTCTGGTAACTTCGCGAAGCATCTGGTCATGCTTGTTGTTGGTTGTGCTTTACTTAACATGTAGCTATATACGTGTGTTTGTTTATATGACAATGCTGTCTTGTGTGTTTTGTTTATTGTAACTATGTGTGGTTGTATGTATGAGTGTTCTGGGTGTTGCGTAGTTTTGTTTCTTCTTGTGCTATGTGGGTATGTTTATGTGTATATTTGTGAGTATGTTGCTGTGTATACTGGTGTACATCTTTAGCTTTTGGTAGCAGCGAATACTTGCGTACAAAATCATTAAGAATAACATCATCATCTCTTAGCATTGATGTTGCTAGGTTTTTCGTTGTTTTTATTTACACTTATTATTGCACAGCCTCAAATGATCTTGTATATTCTCGAAGATGTATCCGGAATATTCCATTTCCGTTAATTCAAATATTATCTGCATTGTGCTGACCAGGGTTGTAACATTTTGACAACTTGAGATGAGTTGGCAGTGCTGCCAAGTACATATAGCCACATTGTCGTTATATTTGAATCTATTTTTAAACTTTGTAACAATATTAAGGAACTTTCAGAAAGGCTTCATAGGGAAATCTTGGATATGCTGTGATACAATTGAAAATATTCAATTCGCGAACACAACGACTATAGTATTACATAATACGATTTTCGGAAGTTTTAGATATAATTAATCAGATAGAATTAAACGTTAACGAGGTAGACGTTTATGGTAAAGAGATATTACGTAAAGAAATAAATGCAAAGAATAAATCCATCATGCCTTCTCAGCCTAATACATCAAAAAGAGGATTGATAAACGGAATAGGCGATATTTATAAATGGTTGTTCGGACTTATGGGCGATGACGACAGAAGATATGAAATTTTGGAACATTTAAAGAATGTTGTGGGTGCTGTTGGCTGAAGTAGTAGAACACGAGACTATGAAGCAGAGGGTCGTGAGTTCGAGCCCGCGCTGAGTCATGAAATATTGTGTTGAATTCTTCTGATCAGCATTAGTTCGTGGTTGTGTTAGTTGTTGCCAGCCTGTTTCAATGATGAAGGCATAGTCACTGATCACTGAACATAATTGGCAGCGACTGACACTATCATGTACTAAAAGCAGAGTAACAGCACCCACCTTCGTCGGCCCTGTAGCAAAAATTAGCCGGCGAAGTAAAAAGGTTGAAATAGCTACAAAAACAACTGTCTATCTTCTCATCTTTCCTAATCTGTCCCCTCAATACTATCCCCTCATTTTCAGTTCCGGCGCAATGCATTGCATATATAGGGGTTATCCCCTGAGTGCTGGTCCTACTCCTAAAAAAAAAAAAAAAAAAACATAAACACTCATAATGCCACTGGTACAATGAATAAGAAAATAGCTATTAACACACACTTTAATGAGGCAATCGAAGCAATTAGGAAGTCAGTAGAAAGCGAGAGAATTAAAGTAGATACAACGTTTGAAAAAGTTAAAAAAAGAAATAATGAGATAGTAAAAATACTTTTATTCACAGCCTACATGCTCGAATTAAAAAGCTTGGACAATAAAATTAGACAAGTCCAGGAAAATATGGATTCAACAAGACGTAACACTATACGTTCTTACACCCGAAGAGATAGAAAACTTTAATATTGACTATTATAAACTTAAGCTTATAAAAATGGGAGTTATGAACTACATCAATAACTCCTTAATTATTGCAATAAAAATTCCAATCGACTTTTTTGCGACTGATTTAAAGCTAAATAACCCCATTACCGAATGACAGATTCTTAGAAATTCACGAGGACGATCAACCTACAGTAACAGTCAATAACATAACTTTTACATACGAAGACAACCTTTTGTTTAGTGATTTTCGACCAAGTAAAAATTGTGTTGTTAGGAGAAATTGTAAATTAAGATTTAATAATGTCACAAGTATAGATTTAATTGATGACGATCTTATACTATTAAAAAATGTCAATAATACAAAGTTAACGCAGAACTGCGATGAAAGAGATATTGTAGTATTGATAAACTTTCATAACTGTCATTTAAAATTGTTAAATAACTTTTGTAAACAAGAAAACTATTGTTAACGAAAAATTTTCCTAACCAAATAATGATCTAACTGATGTAATTTTTCCAATTCGAAGACATAAAACAAATCGAAGAACTTATCTATCATAAAAGTTTTTCATATGGCATAAGTATAACGTGAGTATTAATAATAATTGTATTAATTGTAATGTATGCAGGTTACAGAAGATGTTTTAAAAACACAATCAATTTTATATTAATATAGAACTGCCCACTGTGAAAAATTCATCAGAGGCTGCTGAATCTAGGGATGGGGAAGTCATATGGAGTCTATCACCTGTGTTCTACATTTGTAAAATGAAATAAAAGTGAAAACTTCACTTGATTTGTGTTCTTGAATTCGTTAAAATTAAAATTTGTTTACAGTTTGTTTCAAGAGGAATTTATGTGTTCTGCAATTCATGTTCACTACAAAAAAAAAGTAATTTTAAGCCGAAAGCAAATATACGAGTGAAAACAATAACTTTTTGTTGAAGACATATTTCTCCAAGCTAATTTTAAAATATTTGTTGCGAAAATTATAAAAGGTAAGTAAATAACTGACGAAAAGCACCAAAATGCGGAGCAAGAGCCGACCAAAAATGATTTTATAGAGGTAAGAGAGCTGTGAATGATCAGGTATGGATGGACCTAGTGTAAAATGAATTCCATAGATCCTACAGAAAAAGATGCTTCTGGTTTGAAAAAAGTTCGGGTCGATTGGAAATCCTGCATCCGCAAAATATTGGCCGAAAAAAGAATTTACAAGATTTTATATGGAACCCCAATTACCACAACTGCATGTAATTATACAGTTGAAAGAACAGAATATATGTATGTACATATGTATATCAAAAAAGATTTGTAAAATGAGAATCTTTGGAAACGTTATAAAAAAAGAAAAGGTGAAAGAACATCTTTACAACAAAAAAAAAATCAAAAAGTGTTTGAAAAAAGAAACAACTTTCAAGAAATTATAGAACACAGGCGTATAACTTCCTTTTATTTGACAAGTTTATATTTAAAAATGACTTCTAAATGAATGAATGCATTCCTTTTGTGACCTGAATACAGGCCAAACATGCTGAACAAGAAGATTCGCAGTGATATCGTACTTGTTTCGTTTTTACTATCGGACATATTCTGCACATAAAGGCAGGTATACTTTTGAGTCTACAACAATGAAATAACAAAGTGATGAAATAACAAAAGTTAAATTAAGATTAGGCGAATTTGGCTCAAAAAGTTAATTACCCTGAAGAATTTCAATGTCTTTCGTTGAAGAAATCGATTTCTGCAAAAAGTTCGTTGCAGTCCCTTAATCCCTTATTAGATAGTAATGGAGTAATGAGGTTAAATGGTCGTTTAGTAAAATCTCCCTCTTTATCATACACTGAAAGACATCAAATTATTTTGCCATATTCATGTCCTTTTACGATTTTGCTGTCCGAGCTTGTACATCTGATTTCGATTCAGAATCAGCTGATGCTGCGAATTATACGCATTGAATATTGGGCTCCAAGCGCACCAGAGCGAACTACTTTAGATCGTCCTTTTACAACTATTGGCGTAGATTTCGCAGGTCCCCTTGACCTGAGAAGTTTTACAGGTATATCTTGTCGAATAAAAAAAGCTTATGTCTGTATCTTTATATGTTTTTCTTATTCTGTCTGTATTCTTTATATGTTTAGAAGCTATGACAGATTTGTCCTCAGACAAACCTCAGTTCTTGGCTGCTTTTCATCGTTTTATTGCTAGATGAGGTTGTCCACAAACAGTATTTTCTGATAATGACACAAATTTCGTAGTAGCTTCTCGGGAAATTGAAAAAGATTTTCGCACTTTTTTGAAGTGAAGTCAGGCTCGTATGTATTCAACTTTTGGAGTTCAGGGTCTTTCGTGGCGCTTTATCCCACCTGCTGCGACCCATATAGGGGACTCTGGGAGGCGGCTGTTAAAAGTTTTAAACATCATTTTCGCAAGGAGGCTCAATCTCTCAAGTATACATTTGAGGAGCTTTCGACTGTACTTGCGACATTAAACGTGTGCCTAAATTCGCGCCCACTATGTCAGATAATCCTAATGAACCAGTGGCTCGCACTCCGGGACTTTTTTTTGATAGGCGGGCCAATACTGGCTACCAGTGAGCCTTCATTATATGAGTCAGCAATAAGTTTGATAAATAGATACCTCAAAGTTAAAGCACTTACGCATGATTTCTGTCGCCGATGGAAAGAAGAATATTTACAAAATTTGCATAAACGTTATAAATGGAAATTTCCTGATAGTGATATTCATAGCTGTAAATGATTTAGTTGCTATTCGTCATGATCAACTTTCGCCCCACTGCCTGGAAGTTAGGTCGGGTCGTGAAAACGTACGCAGATAGTGATGATCATGTTCGCATCGTTCGATGGAGACAACGGGCCCATTATTGGAGGCACTGTATGAAGGGGTTTCCACGGCCATTTCACCAAAGACCGTCGATATCCCCGTAAACCGCCAGCCCGTCGACAGCTCCAGCTCCGACTCGTTGACGTTGCATGACTACGCACATAGGGGTATTTGGTCATTCTAGCCGGACATTAGGCTAAAACTTAAACTTAAGAGATATAAAAATTTAAGTACGCAGCTCGACAGAAAAAAGAATTCTGCATCGTATAGTGAATTTTCAATCCAATATATTTTTTGTGGTTAAATGAATAAAGATTTTACATTAACTTTTCTCTCTGTAAAAGGCTATATTATCAGCTGCTTATATTAATTTTTAGAAAAATGTTATTTTAAATTTTTATAATATTTTTTCGAAATAAAAAAATAATAATTTATTTGTTCAATTTCTAGTAAAAAATAATATCAAAAGTTTTTTGAAAGTGAGTTCCATCGAGTTCGTAAAAATTTTATAATCCACTATAATATATAAAATCTCTACTTTTAGACAGGAAAAAAACCTTCCGCTTTTTTTGGGATATTTTTTGCAAATTTAAAATTTGTTCTGTTTTTGATCATCTTGCATAGGTGCATATATAAGTAAGAAACCCTTTTTATGTTTTAGTTGTTCATAATTGTACATTAAATTGTTACACATAACATTGTTGTTACCTGTGTAAAAAAAGAAGTGCGCGAAACAGTAATTTTCCCACACCCGTATAGCGGCTTTTAAATGTCTGTGCAGCTGCGTTGTAAATGACGTTATTTGATGGAGCAAGATAAATGTACCTGTTTCAATTGACTTTTATTATTATTAAAAACAAAAATATATAAAATATAAACAAATCCGGCCGGCTGTAGGTACTCAACTTTTTGCTATATATTGTGGTTATTGCACAAAACTATTGCCAGAACCCTTTTGAAGCTCGAGAGTAAAATGGAAAAAGTGTATACAAGGTTAGAGTTATTCCAAATATTACAGGAATCTAATGATTCGCCCTTTGAAGAGAAATTTTAATTTTTAGTTCTTTTTAGTACTTGACTCTAAAAAGGATTCAGATTCGGAAAAGGTCTTTGAAGAAACAGATGAAGAAGAACCATGACACTTATCAATCTTAGTGCTAAATAGAAGTTATTTTAAATAAACCAAGTGTTATTATGCTAGAGTTAATGTCGACGCCGTTGACGGCGTTTCAACGCCGAAAAAGTTGAAATATATTGAACTTTTACGGCGTTGCAACGCGTTGAGATTAACTGCTCCCATACAATTTCATACGATTCAACTTTTTTTTTGACATTTGACGCCGTCGACGACGTCGACATTAACTCTAGCATTACTTTAAATAATATGTATCTTTACTATTATAAATAAATTATTATGAATAAAATAAATACTTTCAGATAAATTAAATACTATAAAGTAATAAATTACAAATATGTATTTTTATTAATAATTTTGGGTGATGGGGGATTGCTTAAGCATTGAGAAGACACCTCCTCTTGACATAAAAGCTTAAAAATTAATATTTCGTTAAAACTAGTAAAAAAAAGTTTTTTTTTTACGGGCGGTTTGGGGAGGGTGTTTGAGGGATACCGCCCCATTTCAATAAAACCTCAAAATTTTAATTTTTATGGTATTAACGCGTAGGTAATTCATTTCTTTTAATAATGACCTTATTTTTGCAAATAATATTTTATGTCACCGCCCATAAAACGGGGCAGGGAAAATGGCATTTTACGATTGTGGGTGCTGTTGGCTGAAGTAGTAGAACACGAGACTATGAAGCGGAGAGTCCTGAGTTCGAGCCCCAGCTGAGTCATGAAATATTGTGTTGAATTCTTCTGATCAGCATTAGTGCGTGGTTGTGTTAGTTGTTGCCAGCCTGTTTTCAGTGATGAAGGCATAGTACTGATCACTGGACAATTACTGGCAGCGACTGACCCAATCATGTACTAAAAGCAGAGTAACAGCACCCACCTTCGTCGGCCCTGTAGCAAAAATTAGCCGGCGAAGTAAAAGGTTGAAATAGCTACAAAAACAACTGTCTATCTTCTCATCTTTCCTAATCTGTCCCCTCAATACTATCCCCTCATTTTCAGTTCCGGCGCAATGCATTGCATATATAGGGGACATCCCCTGAGTGCTGGTCCTACTCCTAAAAAAAAAAAAAAAAAAAAAAATCTTCTGGGTCATGTTTAGGTTTTTGAACTTTCGCAAGCATTGCAAGAAACCGCATACCTTACAGGGGTGTCTTCGGTTCTCCGAGTGCGAAAGGTAAAAAAAAAAATCCTCCAACGTAAGGTAGGTCCTATGTTGCCCCTTCAGTTTATGGGTCTGTGGTAAAAACCATATTCAGTTTATGAATCTGCTGAAACCATGCCGCAATGCTTAGTTGATGGATCTGGCGTACAAACCATACACATTTAATATTACGAAAAATATACTTATATTACAAATATACTTTTTATTATATTAAAGTATTCATCTTATTATTTATACTTAGATTCGTTGTCTTGCATGTAACTATGTTCCTGCAAGGTGGCCGGCAATGTTTAAGCCGAACTTTAAGTTTTGATACATTTGTTTAGATGATTAATTTATTGGTATAAAGTCTGTAAATTTTATTGGAATTCTCAGTTGGGATCCAAACATTATTCCTTTGTTATCAACATTGTTTGTCTGGGCTGTTTTCTTGGATTCCAACGAGTAAACCGCTAAGACTATGTCCACACGATGAAACATTTGCTGTAGAAACATTTATTAATTCCCTTTTGAAGCTGCATTCGTGTCCACACGGTTGAAACATTTGTTTTGCAGCATACATATATTATATGCAGAAGCGGAGAATGGCGTGTTCAACAAATGTTTAATGTACATGAAACACCGTACCCTTTTCTAATCGTCTTTCCCCTCTCATCAACAAACACAATGTTTCTGCAGCAAATGTTTTACCGTGTGGACATAGTCTAACGGTTTACTGAGAATTGTTGATAACAAGCTAAATTTTTAAATGTATGAACGTTTTTTATATACATACATACATAACTATGTTTACAGCATTTTAAAAGAAAATATTTAACTTATAGATATGCGGGAAGTTAAATGGGAAACACTTTTTTTATTTTCGTTGAACACATTCAATGAAGAAGAATGTCTTGTATGTAATCAGGTACTAAAAATATGTTTGCAGCTCATCTTTTTTTAATATGTACATCAAAATTAAAATTGTTTTCCCATCTTTATCTTTTTTTTCCTTTTTGTTGAGAAGAATTTTTTAGTTGTTTTCAATATTAAAAAAACATATTTTGATTGATTCCTGTTTCGATAATAACAACCGAAAATTTTAAAATTTAATTTTTATTTGGAAAATTCAAAGCCGAAAAGTTCTTTCTCTTTATTTAAAATATCCTTTCACACAAAAAATAAAAAAATGTTTATATATTTTCACAATACAAAAAAAAATAATACATAAAAATTAAAATCGCTTTCCGACCTTTATTTTTTCCTTTTCGTTGAGAAGAATCTTTTTTACTTGTTTTAAAAAATTGTTACGGTAATGAAAAACAAGTCATGTAAGAAATCAAAAATAGGAAAAGTTCTGATTGCTTTTAGTGCATAAACCAATAAAAATATTAATTCAATTGAAAGTTATTATTTAATTTGAAAGTTTCTATTTTTCCTTTTTTTATCGTGTCGACACCTTTCTGACCTATGAGTATTTCCATTATTATTAAAGAAAAATAATACATATTTACAGCGTTGACAACAAGTTTCCATTTTCACGGTTAGTTTCGACATAAAATTTTACTCTTATACAGTATATATTCATCATATATACATACATATGTATATAGTCGATGATTAGATAAGGGGTGATGGGCGTATTTATGTGTACATATGTATATATTTTTTGTAATTGACAATTATACATACTACTTCCTTTTATGAAGTTAATATAACACAATTTCTTGTAATGCAATAAACTTTAATTTGTTTTTGTGCTGTTACCGAAAATTACCTTCTTTTTTATTTGAATTCACGGGTTCTTCACAGCTTGAATCAGGCGATGGGGCTCTAACATCAAAATGATCAGATACATTGTCATTTGATTCTTCGTTAACATTTGCAATTGGTTCTATTATTTCCTGATTTTCCGTATCTAGACGGGGAGGTTCACCAAATAATTCATCTCCAAATAGTTCAGGTTCTGTAAAAACTTTTATAGTATTTATATTATGCTTGAACAAATTTGAACATACGACCGAATTCGTCTCCAAATCCATCGCCATCTAAACGAGCTTCGGAAACATTTGGTTCATTCAGCCGAATACTCGTTGTGTTGTTACCTCCTAATGTTGGAATTAGTTCATCTTCAAATAACTGATCCTATAATAAAAGACATGTTTATTTAAAGACGAGAAAATACATACTATGAGAAACCTACATTTAGAGTGGAGTCCAACTGCTCTCGAACCATGTCAGGCGTTGCATTATCAAATCCGACATCACCAAAGCCATCGTCATGCAGGGAAATTGATAAACTTCCATAATCTTCACGCATTGTGATTTCATCAGCTCTAGATTGATTTATAGAAAATTGTGCTTCAATATCAATGTCATTTAACTCCGGTAGAGCTGTATCAAAATCGTGGAAAACTTCTGGCAACGTTATGGCGTTCACATTTGCTTCTCTGTGTCCCTCAGGTAAATCAACCATTCCTGGCCGAAATGCCATCTAAAATGTGAAATATATATATTTAGATATGTATTTTAGTGTATGTCCACTTTTGCATGTCGCTGTATTGAAATTTATTATTCTTTACTTTGTCAGAACACGATAACAAACAATTTAATATTTTATTATTACGTAAATGTAATTAATTATATATGTATATATATATATATATATATATATATATATATATATATATATATATATATATATATGTATATATATCAGAGAACTTCACTTGTTGATTAAAAAACCGTTCAACAATAACAAAGGCACAAAAAACTTGTCTTTTATTTGCAAATGATCAAACTTGCCCGCACACTCTCTTTTGTTGTTGATTTTAAATCAACCGAACATATGCCTCTTTGCTGGTTCTGATGCTAAACACATCGGCTTACTCACAACAATAATCTTTTTTAAGCTAGGAATAAAAACATTAATCAAACTTGCTCAAGCTTTTATATGCGTTGTTCATTATAAGGCAATCGAACCACATGCAAGTTGAACACTTGCTTATTTTCATCATAGCTCGAATCAAACTTGTGAACTTGTGTACTTGTCTATTCCGCTCAACGCTCAAAAATTTGATCAACATTAAAGTACAAAAAGCCAGAAATCATTGTGTATGAATTTGTTCATTCCTATCAACAAAGGCACGCTTGTTTTTTTATTTTAATTTACAGTGGTTTATGATGTCCATTCGCGTTGTTTATGACAAAATATGAAATTTTTTTAAGAAAATATTATTTTTATTTGCAGTTCGATATTGCAAATAATATTTATTATTATTTTTGTTTATTTTTATTTGTTCTCCTTTACAGTGGTGTTTTTTGTGTTATTTTAATTTGTATTTCTTCTTAAGCTAAAATTGAGAAGCACAAATTTTCTGCAGCATAAGTAGCCCTCCAGTACTTATTCGTTTTCCATAATTATTTCACTTAATATGGACCGTATTATATTTTTTCCCTTACGCCGAGGCGACAAGGTGTAAACTTTCTTGGAAATTTGACTTAAAAAAATTTTTTTCCCTTTTGTCATATTTGCATGTGTATTTCGGCGTATGTAATTCAACTAAATTTGTTCTCTTAATCGGACACATGTTTAACAATAAAAAACAAACAAATGATCAAACTTGTGCACACATTCTCATTTGTTTCAATTTTGTAAAGAAAAAAGTCCCATAAACCACCGTGCATTTGCCCATGTGAATTCCCTTTAACTTTGTTTTTGATGAACAAATTCAAATAAATACTAAACCCGTACCTCCACTCATGTATCAGTGTTGAATTGGTTATGTTGTTTGCATTGTTCGTATATCATATTGCTCAAGTCACACAGACGGTCGGTTCAAACATGTTGAGTGAATTAATGAGAATAAGAGCGTTCGGACACGATGAATTTACTGCAAGCCCTTCTCTTGCTTGTGCGATCTTGCTCATAAAATGCTTTTGTTAATTTTACTCATAATCAGAATTTGATGTATACATCAGAATGAAATGATTTTTAATCATCATTGAATTTTTCTTTAATCTTTACAATGAACAAAAATTTGCGTGCTGAACAAAATCAAGAAAAATCGTGATTTTGAAGTACTCTGATATATATATAT
>OX637532.1:62088781-62126281 GCA_951800035.1 Linnaemya tessellans
GATGCCCCAAGAAGACCTGTTATTCAGTGTGGCCCTTTATTGGCACACTGAGATGGGGCTTTGATGTCCCTGGCATTAAGACCAAGTCCAGTACGGTCTTAATTATGGCATTCCTGGGAAAACGATTTGAAATGGTAGAACCCTGGGCTGGTAGATGTGGTATTCTGGGACTTAAGTATGTATGAGTGAATTTGTACAGAAATGGCTCTCAGGCTAATGCCACAACTGCCTCCGTCCTATTAAAACTTGGCAAGTCTCAAAGTACGTTTGAAGTTCGTCATCATTAAGTTGGTGGTGTAGGTCCGGATGTTGATTCCCGGTTAGCACGGATCTGGCTCTGGCGGATTGATCCATAAGGTCTCTTCGTCAACCCTCGCATGGACCTCACTGCTTGCAAAGACACCCATGGGATCTAAACGTGACTGCACAACGAACGGAGACAGCGGCTGCGAGTTTGGACCCAATTGAATGAAGATCAATAAAAATAATTTAGAAGCGAAAGCGGAAGGCTCTGGAAATGGCGAAATTGAGAATCCATTCCTGAAGAGGCCGGTGATCGCGAGATCGCCCCCTACGGCGGTGAACACGCCGCATAGGGTAGGTTTTGGCACCACAGACGGTGGTCAGGAACCGAAAGGCAAGGTTGGAAAACTAGGAGAGAGGATAGCAAAGCTATTAGACTTTCTCAAGACAAGATCGAATGTCCACAAGGATATAGTATCGATGTCTCGAGAAATACAGGCATTGTATATGCAGGTGGCAGATGAGCTGAGCAGTGGAACTGGTCAGCTCAAGGTGCCCTGCAATAAGCAGACGCAGACAGGGGTTATGGTAAGACCATCTCCCCCTGTCCCTGCAGGTGCGACCCCGAAGCGTAGGAGAGATGAAAGTACTCTTGGGCCAAAGGGGAATAGGGCTAAGAAGAAGAGGAAGGATGCAGTAGATGCAATCAGGAGTAGTGAAGGTAGCTGTGTGGGATCGGCGGCAGCGAATGGTGCTGCTTTGCCGAACCCAGGCACTAAGGAACCTGGGTGGATAAAGGTCCGTCCCAGGGAAGCGAATAGAAATAGGATTAGGAGTAAGCAGGGGTCACGTTCGGATGCCCTAGTTATTAAAACATGTGGGAACGCTTCCTATGCTGAGATTCTCAAGCAAGTGAAGAAGGACCCTAAACTTAGTAATCTGGGGGAGAATGTGAAGGGCATTCGGAAGACTGGGAAGGGTGAGCTGCTACTGGAGCTCACTAAACCCGCTCACCAGAATATAGGTGTGTTCAGGTCGGAGGTGGAAGCGGTACTGGGTGGGACTGCCGAAGTACGGGCACTATCCCAAGAGGTTAGGATTGAAATTAGGGACATAGATGAGGTGACTTCCAAGGAGGACATCTATGACGCCATAGTTAGTAAATCCAACGATTTTAAGGTACTGCAGTTGACTGCAATTAAATCACTGAGGAGAGCGTATGGGGGAACACAAACTGCCACGATTGGCCTGAGTGCTCCTCTAGCTAGACGCCTTCTAGAGATGTCCAAGATACGCATCGGCTGGGTCGTGTGTCGAATACGGGAAAAGATAGCACCGAAGAGGTGCTACAACTGTCTCGATTTTGGACATAGGGCGACGAATTGTAGCGGCCAGGATCTATCCGGAAATTGCTTGCGTTGTGGAGAAGCTGGCCACAAGATTGCAACATGTTCCAACAGACCTTCGTGCATGCTCTGTAGAAAGGGTGGAAGTACTAATGGTGACCATGTCACCGGATGCGTAGTTTGCCCGTACTACAAGAGGGCGCTACAAAAGCTTAGAGGTTAAACACTACTTAAAAATCAGGATGCGCATATTACAGCTAAATCTCAATCATTGCCAAGCAGCACAGGAGTTGCTTAGGCAAACCGTACGAGACTTAAAGGTAGACGTTGCTGTACTCAGCGAGCCATATAAGAAGATTGTATCTGCAAATTGGGTTACTGATGATACAGATACAGCAGCTATATGGACTACCGGTTCTTTGATATTGAGGGAGAGGTTATCACCGCAATGTGGGTACACGCGGGCCACTGTTTCCGGCATATGTTTGTACAGCTGTTATGTTCCTCCTAGGTATTCTATTGATGACTTTCGTGTTATTATAGACAACATAGTGATGGACGCTGCAGCCAGGAGTCCTGTTATAATAGCAGGGGATTTCAACGCGTGGGCTGTTGAATGGGGCTGCCCCTTGACAAATGCAAGGGGAAGGATGCTATTAGAGGCCCTTTCTGCGCTAAATGTTGTGCTCTTGAATTCTGGAGATGAGGAAACATTTAGAGGAGGAAATGGTGGTTCAATTATTGATATTACGTTTGCCAGCGATACCATTATAAACCGTGTAAACTGGAGAGTATCTGATGTTTATACTCACAGCGATCACAGTGCCATAATTATGGATATACAGGATGATATACGGCATGTGACTCCCCGTGCACAAGGTTTGTCGGGATGGAAAGTGAATACCTTTGATAAGGATATTTTTGCCATCTGTATGGAAGGTATGGAATTAAATGGTTCAGCTGAGGATATGGCAGAACAATTGGTAAACCATATCACGCGGTCGTGCGATGCATCTATGGTGAGGCGGAAAGGATCCGTAAAGGGGTCACCGGTTTATTGGTGGAATGATGATATTGCCGGCTTGAGGGCGGAGTGTATACGTGCCAGAAGGCAGTATACAAGAACTCGAGGTAGGTTAGAGAATAGCGTATACCAGGAGAATTACAGGAATAGGAGGAAGGCCCTAAAGGATGCAATTCGTAGGAGCAAGCGGCAGTGTTTTCTTAATATCTGTGATGAGGTGGATGATAATCCTTGGGGTCTCGCATATAAGCTGGTCACCAAAAAACTTAAATGCCTGACCCCGTTTCAACCGAGTGAGGGGCCAATCCTGGAGGAAATTGTAGACCATCTCTTTCCCCAGCAGGACGCACCACCTTGGGAGCACAACCCTCCAATTGGGACATTAAATTTTCCCCCGGTTACAATAGCTGAGATTGAGGACGTTGTCTCTAGGTTTAGAGACAAGAAGGCACCGGGACTCGACTGCATTCCAAATATAGTATTAAAGGAGGCCGTCAGGCTTTGTCCCGAGCAGTTCTTAAGAATGGTGAATACATGCTTAGGTAGGGGAATTTTTCCAACAAGATGGAAGAGGCAGAAGTTGGTATTAATACCAAAAGCCAATAAACCCCTAGATGATCCCTCATCTTATCGGCCACTGTGTATGATAGATACATGTGGGAAGTTGCTAGAGGGTGTGATCTGCCGAAGACTTGGGAATTGCGTTGATGACAGAAATGGTCTATCAGACAACCAATTTGGCTTCAGGAGGGCGAGGTCAACAGTGGATGCTATAAACGTGGTAGTAGAAACTGCTGCACGGACTATCTATGGCAGGAGTTGGAGGAATGGCACAAAGGAGTACTGTGTAGTTGTGACGCTGGATGTGAAGAACGCGTTCAACACAGCGAGCTGGGTGCATATTGTTGATGCTCTAACTCGATTGGACATCCCAGAATATCTGATAGGGATAGTGCAGGATTATTTCCGGTATAGGGAATTGATCTATAGTACAGATGCGGGTATAAGGAAACGTAGGATTAGTGGTGGTGTTCCCCAAGGATCGATACTTGGACCATTGTTGTGGAACGTAATGTACGATGGAGTACTAAGGTTGAGGTTACCTGAGAGAGTGCAGATTGTGGGATTCGCAGACGATATAGCGCTAGTGTGTGAAGCTAAGGAATTGCTGGAGGCAGAAACCATTGCAAATGCCAGCGTACAATTAGTAAAGTCCTGGATCACTGCAATGGGATTGACTCTAGCTGATCATAAAACCGAAGCGGTTTTGATTAGTAGTCGTAAGGCTAGGGAAACTATTACCCTCAATGTTGGCACCTGTTCCATAGAATCAAAGGCATTTCTGAAATATCTGGGTGTGATGATTGACACACGGCTATCTTTTCGCGAGCACTTGCGATATATAGCATCCAAAGCATCAGGGACCTGTTTGGCGCTATCTCGGATCATGCCAAACACGAGAGGGCCAAAGTATCTTCAGAGGAAACTGCTCGCTGGAGTAGTAAGGAGCATTATCCTATATGCACACCCGGTATGGTCAGACTCACTTAGATATTCCACATATGTGGGGCTGGTATGCCCTGTGTATAGGCTAGCTGCTTTAAGAGTATGTAGTGCATTTCGGACAGTGTCGGACGAGGCGGCTTTTATCATTGCGGGTATGATCCCTATCGACTTAGAAATCATGAATAGGGATAACTCTGATTTATGTATGCAAAAATGGCAAGAACGGTGGTCAACCACTGAAAAGGGAAGATGGACTTATTCATTAATACCCGACATCAGATTATGGCTGACTAGGAAACATGGTGATCTGAACTATTACCTAACACAGTTCTTGTCTGGACATGGTTGCTTTAGGTCATATCTATTTCGTTTTAAGCACGACGACTCTCCGTTCTGTCCACACTGTGGTGGGAATGTGGTTGAGGATGCTGAGCATGTCGTCTTTGTCTGCTCACGATTCAGCAACTGGAGGTCGTATTTAGAGGAAGGCTTGGGGCGTACGATCAGCCCGGAGAATATTATTCCGACCATGCTGGAATCCTTATTGAATTGGACCAGAGTGTGTAGTTTTGTACAGCTTGTTCTGATGGAACTTCGGAGATTAGCACAGATTCGTAGGAGAGTTAGTACGTCTTAGGATTCGTTAGCTACTGACGATTAAATATGCGCATCAGTTCCGAACCTCCTTACCTAGGAACTAAGGAGGACGTAGGAATAATACTGATAATACTACCCACCCTGATGAAATGCCAAAGCTGTCCCAGGGTGGTGCTAGTGAAGTTGTCGTGGGGCCACTATTGATAGTTGCTATCATTACGTCCATAAAAAAAAAAAAAAAAAAATATATATATATATATATATCTATATATATATATATATATATATATCTATATATATATATATATATATATATATATATCTCTATATATATATATATATATATATCTATATATATATATATATATATATATATATATATATATATATATATATATCTATATATATATATATATATATATATATCTATATATATATATATATATATCTATATATATGTATATATATCTATATATATATATATATATATATATATATCTATATATATATATATATATCTATATATATATATATATATATATATATATCTATATATATATATCTATATATATATATATCTATATATATATATATATATATATATATATATATATATCTATATATATATATATATATATATATATATATATATATATAAAAGGTGTTCTTATTAGTATGGCGAAATCTCAAAATGTTTTGATTCCAGTAAAAATTAATTAGGTAAAATTTGGAGCGAATCCGATAACTCTTAATGGACCCGAAAACGACTTCAATATACCTCTATAGATAAATTTTTTAAAAATTTTCGACACAATATTTTTACCATCTCCGATTTTAATGAAATTTGACGTATGTACGCTACTCTTACGTACGAATCGCATGGCGAAGGAATGAGTTCGATACCTCTTATGGTTCCTATTGTATATTCGTCTAAACTTGGGCATGTTGACCATTTTTGCGAAAATTTCGTATTTTTTGTGGCGAGGCTCCATTCTACACTAGTACATATGTATATGGGCTGCAAGAAATTTCCTTTGAATATTTTAGTAGTTGAAATAACGTTAAAACTTCAAAAGTTAAAATATTTTAAATATATTACTTTAAAACTCTTTACTGTTTGTGTGAGCTATTCCTAGAAATTGTGTATTTCTCAGCTACAGACGCTGCTGATAACGGCACATATTTGCAAACATTGTGTCTAAAACGACAAATGACATTGTTCTAAAAACCGTTATTTAGTTTATTTTTTTAATTTGTAATGTAAGTGTTAATCGGAGTGAAGAGAGTTCTTAAGAGTGAAATTAATTAATTTGCAATTCAAGTGGTGTTAAGTTAAAAAATCATATACATATAAGAATTAAGATGTCGAAATCGACTGCGGGAAATTCACCAAGCACTTCAATCGTTACAACACGTAAGGCCATTGAAAATTTAAAAAAAATTGATTTGGTTGGAAATGTTTGTCACCAAATTACTGGCGCAAAACTTCCGTCAAATCGACAGGTCTTACAAGTCCTATTTTACAATATGCGCTTTGTTAAACTTTTAGCAAAGCAAAGTGCAAAATTGGCAATCGATGCAGTTCAAATTTTTTGGCATCAAGCACGTATACCGATTCGAGAAGGTCATAAGTGTGTTGACAAATTATTAAAATTATATGAAAAGTGGAAAAATATTCAAAAAACACTCCCAGAGAAAATATCAAATGCCCAAAAACAAACTGCTGAAACATTTCTAGAACACCTGGACGAGTTATTTGATATAGCCAGCATCGATGTGTTAGACAAAATTCGGATTGCAGAAGATAGACAGTTTCTAGAAATGCAAAGACAAAAAGGACGTCCTGATTGCATGGCTGGTGTCGATATGGTTTTGTGCGATCGAGAAAAAAAAGCACATGAACGCAAAGATAAAGAAGCTGCACGTAAAAGGAAGCACGAAGAGGAAAAGTCGAGCGTTTTTTGTATATTAATAAATTTAAGTTTTTAATTTCAGTTTTCCATTTTCTATAGATGTTTCTCAAGTTATGGAGTGGGCTGATGAAAATATTGTTATCAACTTACCAATCAACAAAACGACTATCGAGCAAGAAAATCTTAGCTTAAGTTCTGTATTAGGTCGGAAACGAGGTAGAAAAACTTTTATTACATCACGTTTAGTAGCAGCGCTGGACAATGCCAAAGTGTCTGATGGAATGGCAGTTCACATTATCATAGCAGCAGCTGAAGCATTAGGACATTGTGTAGAGGAACTTGTCATTAATCGTTCAACTATTCATCGTTTACGTCAAGAAACCCGTATAAAAGAATCTACAGAAATTTTAGCTGGCTTTACAGAAAATGTAAGCTGATTTTATTTTTTAATTTTCAACAAACTATAGTATCTGTAACAATCTTGCTATCATTTGAAGGTTAGTCAAATTGGTTCGGTGGTAGCTCATTTTGATGGAAAGTTCATGAAAGATTTAATCGGATCCAAAAAAGTTGAACGCATTGCAGTTTTGGTAAGCTACAACGGCACATCGAAGCTTCTTGGTGCACCGAAAGTAGAATCTTCAACTGGCGCAAATATTGCGGATGCAGTTTATGAAAGACTTGTTAAATGGAATATTGTTGACCAAGTAAACGGCTTGTCATATGATACAACGTCTACAAATACTGGTATCAATACAGGCGCTGCAGCCCTCTTAGAAAAAAAAATTGGACGTAGTTTAATCAATCTACCTTGCCGCCACCATATGTACGAAATAATATTGCGCAGTGTTTTTGAAGCAAAGTTATATTCAACCAATGCACCAGAAGTTTCAATATTTGAAAGATTTGCAAAATCATGGCAAAGTTTTAACAAAGAATTATTTAGAAGTGGCAATGAAGATGCGACAGTTTCTTCACAAATAAGTCCAGCTGAACAAGAAAATTGTATAAAGCTTTGTTATGATCAACTGACTAAATCTCAAAATCGAGAAGACTATAAAGAATTGCTTCAATTGGTATTAATCTTTCTTGGTGCAGAGCGGTATAACTTTCGAACACCTGGTCCAACTAGCCATGCACGCTGGATGTCAAAAGCCATATATTCTTTAAAAATATTTATGTTCCGTGACCAATTCCCACTTACGAAAAATGAATCAAATGGATTCCGCGATATTTGCACTTTTATAGTGAAACTTTATATTAAAGTATGGTTCAAATGTACTAATGCCATAGACGCACCGCTTCAAGATTTAAGTTTTATTCAAGATGCTATAAACTATTTGGAAACTTGCAGAGAAATTTCAGCAGTAATTCTTAAAAAAATGAGCAACCATTTATGGTATATTTCTGAGAAAACAGTAGCTCTAGCATTTTTTGATTCAAATACAAGCTTTCAAGAAAAACGTAAAATGGTTAAAAACCTTAAATTAAAGGATCCAATTGTAAAATTAAAAAACGGTCGATACTATTCGAATTTATTAGACTTGAAAAAATACTCTTTATGTGATTTTGTATCAGAGAAAACAAAGTATTTCTTCAGTCGGTTTAGTTTATCCCAGAAATTTCTAGACTTTGATCCTTCAACTTGGTAAACATCATTTGAATTTCAGGAAGGTTGGACATTCTGTAAGGACTTATTTGTTGTAAATGATACTGCTGAAAGAGGCATTAAATTCATACAAGACTAACAGAATATTAACCAATGATGAAGAGGAAAAACAATTGTTGCTTCAGGTTATTGAGACTTACCGACAGAAATATCCATCATATAAAAAATCTGATCTAATATTAAATCCATAATTTTAAGAAATATATATTAAAAAAAACACTTATACTAAAATTCAGTAAAAAAAAATTTATAGTAAATATTTCCCTCGGCTCAAGTAAAATGTTAACTTTAAATCCTGTAAAAATTAGTAAATTTTTCTAACTGAGTAAATTTTTTTTGAGAATAGATGTAGAAACCAATTTTATTCAAATCAATAAAAATTTGTTCGAAAATAATATTCAAAACTGTCATTTTGTTATTTTTACTTTTTGCAACTACATAACAACGACATCGCAAATGAAAATAGGAGATATGTCATTTTAAACAATATTTGTTGAATGTAGACTGAAAGCTTTCAAATGACACCAATATTATTAATATCTGATAATAAACTCTTAAAGTTATTCAATCTTGAATATGACGAACTTTTCGCAAAAATGGCCGAGATGCCAAATAAACAATAGGAACCATAAGAGGTATCGAACTCATTCCTTCGCCATGCGATACGCACGTAAGAGTAGCGTATATAAGTCAAATTTCATTAAAATCGGAGATGGTAAAAATATAAACTCTTGACTTTGTGTCGAAAATTTTTAAAAAATTTCTCTATAGAGGTATATTGAAGTCGTTTCCGGGTCCATTAAAAGTTATCGGATTCGCTCCAAATTTTACCTAAATAATTTTTAAACATAAAGGAACCTAAATCGGGCCGGCAAAATAAGCGCTCGGAAGTCATTTCAATTTTTTTTTTAATTTATTGAGAATGTCACGGCCGTTACCTTATTGAAAATTGTGTTCAACTTTTTCTTACTAACTATAGCTTAACAAACCATGGACTCCCAAAGCAAGATGCAAAGATATCGGAAGAGATTGAAGGAAGATCCAGTAAAATACAAAGCTCATTTGAAAAAAGAAAGAGAAAGAAATAAAAAACGGCGGCTGGCTGGAAAAGAGTCATTGAGTGAAGAAATGCTTGCTCACAATCGGAATACTGATCGCGAACGTCAAAGGAAGTGTCGTGAAAAAAAGAACATAGGGAAGGAGAAAGTTGTTGAAGCTGCAGCCTCATCATCAAATATAGGAAGCTTTAAGTCCGATCGTTCACTTAAAAAGGCAGTAACAAAAGTTAAGGTCAAACTACCGAGCAGCCCCTCGAAGAAAATTGCAGTTGTGAAGAGACTTGATTCTGAGCTAGTTGGTCCTGAAATGGATTTGATTTTCACCAAGCGACGTAGCGGAAAAATTAATCGCCTATCTGATGCCGAGTTAGAAAAAGTCAAAAACTTCTTTTTGAGGGACGATGTAAGCTACCAAACACCAGGACGAAAGGACACAAAACTAATAAACGGAGTACAAATGCAATTGAAGTATATGGTGATGACGGTTGGAGAATGTTATCAGCTTTTTAAGGAAGAAAATGCACAAATGAAAATTGGGAAGTCTTTTTTTTTACGCAAGTCGGCCAAAACATGTACGCCTCAATTCACAAACTCCATCAAACATGTGCGTCTGTATTTACCACGCCAACTTTGAATTTTTGCTTAAATCAGTTTCTGAAGTGGTCTCTACAGTGCCTAAATCTGCTAAGGATTTGATGAATGAACTTTGCTGTGACACAACAAATGAGGCTTGCATGACTAGCAGTTGCAAGAACTGCGACACAATTTTTGATATATTGCCATTGAATTATAGTTCAGATGCAACTGTGCGTTGGAAACAATGGACGAAAAATGAACATCATACTCAAATAAGCGAGGAGGAAGGCACTTTTCAAGTTTTACTTCAAACATTCGAAAGCAAACTCCAAAGATTTAAGCAACATTTTTATGTGCACCGAACACAGAGCGATCAATTTCGCGAGGCTAAGGAGCGGATTGAATCAAATGAAGCGGTCGTTCAGATAGATTTCGCTGAAAATTTCACGTTGATTTCGCAGGACGAAGTGCAAAGCGCACACTGGAACCAAGCTCAAGCAACTGTGTTTTCAGCCTGTGCTTGGGTGAAAACTGAATTGGCCCTGAAATCATATTATTATGCAATCATAAGTGATGACTTGACGCACAATAAAGAAAGTGTGTGGTACTTTTTGAAAATGATTGTTGAACACCTCAAAACGAAAACTGAAATTAATACTGCACACGTGTTTTCGGATGGATGTGCTGCTCAATTCAAAAATAGGTTCAATCTATTTAACTTATGTTTTGCAAAGGAAGACTTCGGTGTAAATATGAAATAGTCGTTTTTTGCAACTGGACATGGCAAAGGCGCTGTGGATGGAATTGGAGCCACTATCAAAAGGTCTTTATGGACAGCAATCATGTCTCGCCAAGCTAAAATTAATACTCCAGCAGAAGCTTTCAATTTTTTTGTTCAAAATAAAAAGTTGGATGGAGTGACTGTTTTGTATTGCGATAAGAACCAAATAAAGCAAAATACAGGCTGTTTAAAAAAAAGATGGGAACATCTTAAAGCAATCGAAAACATCCAGAAGATGCACTTTTTTCAAAATGATGTATATTCTTCAACTGAAAATTAATAAAAACGAAATCGAGCTTTAAAACATTGCTGCCTTCTCTAAGATAACCATAAACTTCCATGTAATCATTTTGATACTGTTAAATATACGACTACAAAAACAAATCCGTTTTATTTTTTATGCTGACACGACCGTTACTTTTTTTGTCACAACCGTTACCTTTTGAGTTATTTTTTTTTTTATTTGGCTACATCATTTTCACACAAAAGTAGAGTTTTCTTACACAAAACACTGCAAAGAATTTAATAAGAATTTTTATTTAACGCATTCCTTGGAAAATTTTACAATCTGAGTTGCTAAGACCGAAAATTCAAAAACAGCTCATTTGTAATGTCACGACCGTTACCTTTTCATTGATCTAAAAAAACCTTAAAATGCAGTTTCTATGAAATGATTCTTATTGCTTTTAGGGGTTGAAATTTTATATTTTTAAAATCAACAAATCATTTTGACATTGTATTTCAGGTTAGTTTTATTACGAAATTTCGTGTAAACCTGTCACGACCGTTACTATGGAAACACCCATACCTTTGACCCACCAAAACCAAACATACTTGTTGTTGTTAGTTGTCGTGTTACATCTTTTGGTACAACTGATTCCCTCATCAAAGTGAAGTCGCTACCAGTATCGACAAATGCCAAAAATTCCTCATTATTTATTTTAACTGGTTTCATTATGGGCGGACAGCTCTCACCCTTAGCCTCAACTATTTTGGCCACCGACGTTTTGTCCTTACATTGACTAGTGTCGTGACCGACTTTAAAACATCTATTGCATTTTGGTTTTCTACGGGGTTGCGAACAATTTGCAGCAATGTGTCCCCACTGGTTGCAGTTAAAACATTTCGGCCCCCTTCGTTCGTTAATTTGCTTTGGGCATACAGTTTCATCAAAATCTTCACTTTTTGCACTCACCTTTTTGACTGGAACTGATGTTTTGATGTTCTCAAATGAATTTAATAACTCGCTACATGTGTTTATGTTCATTGCTAAAAGTGTCTTCGTCAAACTGCTATCGTTAATGCCATTGATGATATACGATAAAATTGATTGCTCATCTACATCACCTTTGCGACCAATTGAAAGCATTGAATAATAATATTCAGTTAAAGTTTCATTGAAGCTTCTTCTACGTAGCATCAACTCCCGATGTACATCAGCGATGATAAATTTGCAAGGAAAATCATTAAGGAATAACCTCTTGAACTCAGACCAAGTTTCTATAACCGGCAATGCATCAATCCAAGTCTTAGCAAGTCCCTTCAGTTTATGATGAACAGCGATCAAAACTGTGTCGTCAAACCAACCATGTAATCTTTGCAGCTTTTCAATGTTATCAACAAATTGACCTGATGTTACCGTTTTCTTGATTGGATCGAAATCTGGAATAACCACGATGTAATCCCGAAGTGCACCTGACATACCTGTGGCTGCATAACCTGCACGAGCTGATGCACTTACGTGATCATCACACCTTTCAGCTTCTATGTTGTTGTTGTCTTGTAGCAAAACGTCTGCAACTTGGTGTTCCCCTGTTGGATTCCTTGTTAACTGGTTAACGCTTCGTGCCAAACTCGTCACCACCTGTTTTAGATCATCAAACTGTCTTCGCCACATCTCTTCAACATCAATGTTGAAGCCCCGAAAATCTTCTTGAAGCTCGTCTACCTCAATTTCAACTTCTTTCATTTTTGTTTCCAGAAATTGGAATTTTCTTACTTCTCAGCAAAATATTTAATTGCGCAATCGTCAATGATTTTAAATTAACTTTCATTTTGTTCTTTTCTTTCGCTGTATTCATTTACTCCTTTCTAAAAAATCAACTTTACTTTTTCCGCAAACCAAAACTTTTGTCCTCACCTTTCGGTTGTCGTTCAAGTTGTCCTTTTTTTTCTCTTTTCCTTTAGTTGATCGTTAAAACTGTTGTTAGATTTTTTTTCCCCCAAGCATTTATTTTTACGTTGTTCCTTTTGGTTGATCGTTAAAACTGTTTTCTTAGTTTTCTTTAGCATCTATTTTTACGTTGTTTGTTTTCTTTTCTTTGAGACTTTTCTCGTTGTTTGTTTTCTTTTCTTTGAGAACTTTCTCGTTTGTTTTCTTTTCTTTGAGACGTTTCTCGTTGTTTGTTTTTTTTCTCTTTGAGACTTTTCTCGTTGTTCGTTTTCTTTTCTTTGAGACTTTTCTCGTTCGTTCTATATTTGCGCTTTGAGACTTTTCTCTAGCTCATGTTTTTTTTTGATTTGCCTTTATCATACCATATGGTATAAACATTTGTTTTTGCCTTCTTTTTCTTGAGTCGTTGTTGAGCAAACCTAAACACCAAACAAACCTTCCCCTCGTCCTTTCAGCAGCAGACATCAATTCATCCCACTTCTGATGTGTCAAAAAATGTCCAAGTGGATTTTAAAAGTAATTTATTAATGTGCATGAAAGATGTATATGTATATTGAGTGAAATAAAGATACAGAGTTGATGATGGAATATGAAACTTAAACTTGCGTTTGCCACGTCTTTTCTTCACGACTGCTCAACGACGACTGACTCGTCTCAAGTTGACAAATGTGACTTAAAATTTTATATATTTTATTAAATATATATCCTTCTGTAACTTTTTATTAAAAAACAAAACTTCAACAACAACAAAAAATATAGAACAAAAACTAATAAATCTTCATAATCCAAGCGTCAAAAGAAACTGTACGTTATCTCTATATTAAAGTAATAATGTTACTTAAAAATAATTAGTATAATCAATAATCAATTTTGAATTTTTTTTGTAAAAATTGGGAAAAGAATCAGCACGTATAAAATTAAAATAATTAGTATTTAGTTTGATTGCCATTTGATTTATTATATCTTGCAGTCTACTGGGCATCGATTCCACAAGTTTTCGAGTAACTTCGGGGGAAATTTTCAGCCATTCCTCAATTATTACTGATTTGAGAGAATCCTTGCTTGTAACTTCACTTTTTCTTATTTGTCGATCCAGATGTTCCCACAAATGTTCGATGGGGTTGAGATCGGGTGACTGGGGAGGATGATCCAACTGCTTTGGAGTATGGGAAAGCAGCCATTCCTTTACTATTTTGGCAGTATGCTTTGGATCGTTGTCTTGCTGAAAGACCCAAGTTCGATCCAAGCCTAATTTTTCAACGCTCTGTGCCAAGTTATCTTTTAAAATGTTGAGATAATATGTTTTATTCATAGTATTTTCTACGAATACCAAATTTCCTACACCATTGGCTGCCATACATCCCCACACTATCACCGAGCCACCACCATGCTTCACTGTGGACAATACATTTTGCTGACCGAATGCAGAATTTTTCGTTCTCCAAATTTTAACCGGCTTTTTCTTAACAAATATTTCAAATTTACTCTCCTCGGTAAAAAGTGCATTGCTCCAGAATATACTGATTTTCGTACTTTTTGGCAAACTCTTGACGCCGGCGTTGATTGGTTGGTAAAATGTACGGGTTTCTTCTTGGAACTCGTCCATATAGTCCATTTGCATGTGGGACTCTGCGTATTGTGCTGGCACTAACACTAATACCGGAGCATTGCGAAATATTTTCGGATGTTTCGACAGCACTTTCTGTTGGGTTTTGCTTCTCTTTTCGCACAATGGACCGTATTTGAGTAGTGTTTAGTTTAGCTGGCCTTCCAGATATGGGGACTATTTTCTAAATTTGAAAACTTTTTATACTTATCAATTATATACTTCACAGTGTTGTGACTTCTTTCAATCATGGCACCAATCTCTCGTAAAGATTTCCCTTCTTCGTGAAATTTTAGCACAAGTTCACGAACATCTTGAGAAGTTTGTTTGCCCATTTTTCAAAAATGCAAAAGTTTTCTTATTTGAACTGCTTGTGACAAAACCAAATCTTTTAATAACTTTAATAATTAGCTAATATTGCACATATTTTCGTAGTAGAACAAATTAAACAAATAACGGGTCTTTTTTACTGTAAAATTACTTATTACTTGTTATACACAAAAGATGTACAATTTCTTTTGACGCTTGAAATGTAAAGGATTTTTCGTTTTTGTTCTATATTTTTTGTTGTTGTTGGAGTTTTATTTTTGTTTTTTAATAAAATTTGAAGTAAGGCTATATATTTAATAAAAAAATATAAAATTTCAAGTCACATTATAAAAAAATATAATAAAATAAAGTTTTACCATGAAAGCCAATGGTGTACAGTTTCTTTTGACGCTCACAGTATGTATATATATATATATATACATATATATATATATATATATATATATATATATATATATATATATATATATATATATATATATATATACATATATATATATATATATATATGTATCTATATATATATATATATATATATATATATATATATATATATATATATATATATATATATATATCTATATATATATATATATATATATATATATATATATATATATGTATATATATATATATATATATATATATATATATATATATATATATATATGCATATGTATCTACATATATATATATATATATATATATATGCATATGTATCTACATATATATATATATATATATATATATATATATATATATATATATATGCATATGTATCTACATATATATATATATATATATATATATATATATATATATATATATATATATGTATATTAGGGCGTCTCGAAAAAAAAAAGTTCGCCGTACACCACAGAATATAAAGTATTGTTGCAAGGCAGTTTTGAAAAAAAAAAAATTTTAATTTTTTTTGCCGAAAGTAGGGGTCGCCAAACCACATTTTTCGTTATATCTTCGACATTTATAGTCCTATCTCAAAGTGTGATATATCGATGTTTTCGTCTTGAGGAGGCCAATATTTTGATTTAATAGTCATTAACCTCAAATATCTCATTCTAGTATTTACCTACCAGATCTCAGTTTCTACCACCCTAATGTACCACCCTATTGTCAGAAAATTAAAGCCCGCAAAAAATCATTAAACTTTTGTTAAAGAAGTTTTTCGATATTTCCAACAGAACTGTTAAAAAATACAATTTATGTTTTTTGCCGAATGTAGGGGTTACCTTTTTGAGTATTTTTGTCAGATTTTCTGTATTTACTGTCGGATCTCACAGTGCGATATATCGATGTTTTTGTCTCGAGGAGGCCAATGGTCATCTTTAATATTCATTGACCTCAATATAACCGTTCTAATAGTTAAGGCTGTTCTTATGAAATATTTCCATAATTCCGGTAGATCTATAAGAAAATAACGTGCATTTCTTTCGATGGTAAAAAAGAGCCTACTTTGAAAAGAATAACGGAGGCAAATGTGACTCGGAATGTTGTTGTCAATGAAGAGCATATCACTATATTGAAAGAGCCACACTCCAAATTCATTGGCTATGCTACGCCCACTGACAGCACCGCTATGGAAATCCAAAAAAGTATAGTAGATTTCTTAAGGAATGGAAACTTCAGTACGGATAACTTAGTAGCTATTAGCTGCGATGGAACTCCTACCAACACTGGTTACAAAAATGGAATCATTCCAAGAATGGAACGCCAGTTACAGAGGCCGTTGCAATGGTTCGTGTGCCTATTCCACTTCAATGAATTACCATTCAGTGCTTTATTGAGATCATTGATTGATTGGCAAACAGAAAGGACCTGGACTCTGGCCAGGAAGTATTGGAGAAGGAATTCAGAATTGTACGCAGTATTCTGTAAGTTTCGCATACTTTTCTTCAATGAAATTTTAATCATGCCATTAACAATTCGGATCTCTATTGTTTACTCCATTCTGTTAGGTCAATAAAAATTTCGAGCGAATTGAAATGGGAGAAATGCCAGCAAACATAGAAGGATGGAGTATTCGAGGCGATCAGTCGTACTTGTATCGTATGGTTCGAACTGTCCATACCGGAGAATGCGATGACAGATTAGCCAGCGAGAAGCCCGGAGCTATTAGCACAGCGCGCTGGTTGACAACTGCCTCTAGAATTCTCCGGTTTTATGTAACGTGCGCTAAACCCCCAGTTATATTGAAAAAACTGGCTGAGTTTGTTATGAAAGTTTACGCGCCATTTTGGTTTCTTGTGAAAAGCCAACCACTTGCAATTCACGGAAGATCTTTGAATTTTTATTGTATTGGTACAGATATTATGGTAAGTTCGAAAAGAGTGTATCACTATTTAAAAAAGAAGATACTAGGCAAAAACATCGATATATAATACTATAAAATCCGACTGTGAATATCGAATATATGATAACTGTTTAAAAAGTCAACCCCTACATTCGGCAAAAAACATAAATTATATTTTTTTAACACATCTGTTGGAACTACCGAAAAACTTCTTTAACAAAAGTTTAATGATTTTTTGCGGGCTTTAATTTTATGCTATTAGGGTGGTACATTAGGGTGGTAGAAAATGAGATCTGGTGGGTAAATACTAGAACGGGATACAAAATACCATTGACTATTAAAGCAAAACATTGGTCTCTTTGAGACAAAAACATCGATATATCACACTTTGAGATCCGACTGTAAATGCCGAAGATATAACGAAAAATGTATTTTGGCGACCCCTACTTTCGGCAAAAAAAATTAAAAAATTTTTTTTTGAAAATGTCTTACAACATTACTTCGTATTCGGTGGTGTACGGCGAACTTTTTTTTTCTTGCCTATATGGCGAGACGCTCTAATGTATATGTATATACATATATATATATATATATATATATATATATATATATATATATATATATATTTATATATATACATATATATATATATATATATATATATATATATATTTATATACATATATATATATATATATATATATATATATATATATATATATATATATATATATATATTTATATATATACATATATATATATATATATATATATATATATATATATATATATATATATATATATGTATAGGGCACCACAGACATCGTTCTTTTTGCACAGTATTAACCATATGGTTCAAACTTTACGGTTTCGCTCCTAAAATATAAAATTTTACACTTAACTACAAACTCGCAACTCTTGTTTACCAAATTCAAAAGTTCAAAATACATAAATTGCATAAAAATATTGTTTCATATTATTGCATTTATGCTTTAAATCTTTAGTGATTAATGTACATACAATATAAACAAAAAAAACCCGAACAACAAAAACACCATTTATCCTACAGTCAAGTTTTTATTTTAAAACATCAACAATATAATAACAATTTACATTCCATCATTTCCAACAAAAACTGCAAAGATAAACCGCTAATTCGTTTTCAACAATAATAATAAATATACTCTTGTTCACATTTCACTAATATAAAAACAGTGTTACCGCAGTAAACTTTTCATTTAATCCCTAATTTCAATTAAAAATGACTTGCTTAAATAAAAACTGCAAACTGGAACTTAATTATGAAAGTATGATATGTTGTTGGTTATGTCATGGGCTATGCCACTATAAATACTGTGGCATGTCGGCGAGTGTTGCGGAATCCATTAAGAGATATGATGGGCTGCATTGGTGTTGTAATGGCTGTAAAAAAATTGGAGCTAGTTTTTATCGATTTTTCCAAAGTACTAAAACCCAGTTGTTGGAAATACAAGATTAATGTGCAAAGCTCTCAACCCGTATTTCCGCGTATGGACCTCTATTTGATGATTTTAAATCATCTTTAGAAAATTTAAAATCGCCTCAGACATCTCCAAAGCGACGCAAATCACCAAGGAACCTTAACAAGGATAAACCAAATGAAAATTTGTTGGTATATCCTCCCGAGTTGCCATCTACTGCTGATTCTTGTAATCTTGCCAATAAAAACTCTATGTCAGCACCTCAACCTTTAAACTTAAATCCATCTACTTCTGTACAGGTGCTTTCTAAATCAAATTATGCAGATAATCGTTCGCTGAGTGTTCCAGCAGAAAGTAATTGCCCACCAGGTCACGCTACGATTGTAAATTCTTCCGAACGCACATTTTTTACACCCTCTCCGTCTCCCACACCTAGCGTCTTATCAATCGAAAATCCAGTTAATATGAAGTTCACAGGTCCTTCAAACCAAATTCTGAAAACTATTCCTCCGAAAAAGACTATATTTGCTACACGCTTTACAACTGATACATCCGCAAGTGATGTTGAATGCTATATCAAAACAAAACTTGGTAGTGAATTATCCAATGATTCAAAAATTTTTAAATTAAATACACGCAATAGATCATCTTTTAAAATAATTGTTCCTGAATGCCTTTTTGATAAAATAGTAAACCCAAGCTTTTGGCCAGAACATACGATAGTTAGAGAGTTTATTTATAGAGACGAAAATAATGTAACTCTTCCCAAGGCTACAGCCTCTAGTTCAAAAAACTAGAAACAAATTCTTCTACAAGAAATTATCTTAATTTGTCATCTATTTCTATTGCTTACCAAAACGTTCGTGGTATGAATACCAAACTAAAATCGTTATACCTTCAAAGTTTTGATATCGAGTACAATATTATTGCATTTACGGAAACTTGGCTTCGCAATAAACCTGGAAAAAATGTCCATGAATCTTAAATAATGTGCAATAAATTCCATATTTATAGATGTGATAGAGTTGAAAAAGATGGTGGTGGAGTTTTAATTGCAGTTTCTACTTGCTTACCATCTGAAGAGATTGTTTTAAATATTGCAAGGGATATCGAATTCGTAGCTATATGTATTAAGTTGAAGTTTACCACAATGTTTATAACATGTTCGTACATTCCTCCTGCTTCAAGTACTCAGATTTATGAAACCCATTTGAAATGTATAGAGCTCGTCGTGAAACAATCAAAACCTGCCGACACCGTTATTGTACTAGGTGATTTTAATATGCCAAACATCAGTTGGTGCAAAGAACCGGACTCAAACTTTTTTACTCCAGCAACTGGCCAGGAATCAAACTTTTTTCTAGTCGACTGTTTTGCTGATCTTGGGCTTTTTCAAATAAATGGCATACGGAACACATTAGAAAGACTACTTGATTTGGTATTTGTTGTTCATCCTGAAGATTTTGGCGTTAAACGTGTGATTCCAGTGTTGTCACCTGAAGATCCTTATCACCCTACTTTGGAAATAAGTTTCTTCTTGCAAACTCCATTACAATCAACTTGCCGGTTATATAATGACAGATCAATTGATTTTAAGAAAGCAGATTTTAACAAATTAAATAACCTACTATTTATGGTAAACTGGTCTGAGTATTATACAGACAATGCTTTAAATCCACAAGAAATTGATAAAAAGTTATCAAAATTTTACGCAGTATTATTTGACTGCTTTCAGAAATCTATTCCATTAAGAAAAAGAAAAATCACTAATGGACCCCCGTGGAACACATCGCATCTTGCTAGACTCAAAAACTTAAAGAATAAACATTATAGAGTCTTCAAAAAAAACCGGTCTAGTTTCTGATTACGCAAAATATTCAACATCAAGGGCACATTACAATTTAGCTAATACACAATGTTATAATAACTATCTTTCTAAGGTTAAATCATGTTTCAAACACAACCCCAAATCGTTCTACCAGTTCGTTAACTCAAAGCGAAAAGTTTCTGGGTTTCCTTCGATGATGACGTTCTGTGATAACGAATCTTCAGATGATTCAGAGATTTGTGACATGTTTGCTGATTTTTTCTCCACATCATTTTCACGGAAACAATACAACCACCTTTCTGAATATCCATATTTAATTCCCGAAGCTACACACATTAGTTCTCCTAAAAAAAACAACTATTATAAGCGCTATTAGAAAATTAAAAAGTTCCGAAACATATGGTCCAGATGAATTGCAATTCATTTTTAATTCAAATGAATTGGGCAAAATGAATTACAATTCATTTTTAATTCAAATGAATTGGTAAAATGAATTGCAATTCATTTGAATTGAATTGACTTTGAATTAATTCAAATGAGTTAGAAGAAATGAATTGCAATTCATTTCCAATTCTTTTGAATTAGTTTTGAATTAATTCAAATGAGTTAGAAAAATGAATTGCAATTATTTTCCAATTCATTTGAATTAATTCAAATGAAGTCGAAACATGAATTTGTTATTAATTTCCAATTTATTTGAATTGAATTAATTTCCAATTCATTTGAATTAATAATAATACTATCATCAGTACATCATTGGAATTTCTATTCTTATTATATTCTATGCCTTTCGACGATTATCTCGCACTAGGTGATATCCGACATGAGAGTAATACTGTCTGATATAATAAAATGTATTGGATAACCAAACGGGAGTGATGCTTCTTTACATTTACTTACAGTAGTTATTTTTCAAAATCAATTCATTTGAATTAATTCAAATGAATTGGAAATGAATTGAAATTCATTTTTCTAACTTATTTGAATTAATTCAAAACTAATTCAAAAGAATTGGAAATGAGTTGCAATTCATTTCTTCTAACTCATTTGAATTAATTCAAAGTCAATTCAATTCAAATGAATTCGAAATGAATTGCAATTCATTTTACCAATTCATTTGAATTAAAACGAATTGTAATTCATTTTGCCCAATACATTTGAATTGAAAATGAATTGCAATTCATGTTTGTTGAGTTCAAATGAATTGATTTAAATTTCATTCAATTCTTTTTTTGTGAAAAGAATTAATTTAAATTTCATTCAATTCTTTTTTTGTGAAAAGAATTAATTTAAAATTTAGCTAATTCGTAATGAATTGAAATCAAAAAAGAATGATTCATTTACAACTCTGATATACATATATATATATATATATATATATATATATATATATATATATATATATATATGTTTGTATGTATATGTATATATCAGTCGCAAAGCAGCTCTGAGTCAGTTAACATCAAGCCTCGTTGGCAATTATATTTTAAGTGCAGCCAGACCACTGATTGTTTACTCTCTTTCGAGAGTTTTGCGTCTCACTCGCACTAGTTAATTTTAACACCTCAGATAACTGTATAGTTTTACAGTTCTTCTGAGGAATATTCCGTGGTTAACTACGTGGCTACTTCCTATGTGAAGGCATTGGTCGCGTACAGTCAGTCACAGTAACGTAAGAAAATACGGGTTAATAACATCGCCGGCATATGGTCTGAGTCACCCCGTCGGCATCTGTGCACCAAATACTTTGCAAATTTATTTTGCAGAGTATTTTTGAAATAAATAAATAAACAAATATGTATATGTATATGTATATGTATATGTATATGTATATATATATATATATATATATATATATATACATATATATATATATATATATATATATATATATATGTATATACATATATAAATGTATACATATATATATATATATATATATATATATATATATATATATATATATATATATATATATATATATATATATATATATATATATATATATATATATATATATATATATATATATGTATATACATATATAAATGTATATATATATATATATATATATATATATATATATATATATATATGTATATATATATATGTATATACATATATAAATGTATATATATATATAAATGTATATATATATATATATATATATATATATATATATATATATAGATATATGTATATACATATATAAATGTATATATATATATATATATATATATATATATATATATATATATATATATGGACCAGAGTGTGTAGTTTTGTACAGCTTGTTCTGATGGAACTTCGCAGATTAGCACAGATTCGTAGGAGAGTTAGTACGTCTTATTGTTAAAATCTGCTTTCTTAAAATCAATTGATCTGTCATTATATAACCGGCAAGTTGATTGTAATGGAGTTTGCAAGAAGAAACTTATTTCCAAAGTAGGGTGATAAGGATCTTCAGGTGACAACACTGGAATCACACGTTTAACGCCAAAATCTTCAGGATGAACAACAAATACCAAATCAAGTAGTCTTTCTAATGTGTTCCGTATGCCATTTATTTGAAAAAGCCCAAGATCAGCAAAACAGTCGACTAGAAAAAAGTTTGATTCCTGGCCAGTTGCTGGAGTAAAAAAGTTTGAGTCCGGTTCTTTGCACCAACTGATGTTTGGCATATTAAAATCACCTAGTACAATAACGGTGTCGGCAGGTTTTGATTGTTTCACGACGAGCTCTATACATTTCAAATGGGTTTCATAAATCTGAGTACTTGAAGCAGGAGGAATGTACGAACATGTTATAAACATTGTGGTAAACTTCAACTTAATACATATAGCTACGAATTCGATATCCCTTGCAATATTTAAAACAATCTCTTCAGATGGTAAGCAAGTAGAAACTGCAATTAAAACTCCACCACCATCTTTTTCAACTCTATCACATCTATAAATATGGAATTTATTGCACATTATTTAAGATTCATGGACATTTTTTCCAGGTTTATTGCGAAGCCAAGTTTCCGTAAATGCAATAATATTGTACTCGATATCAAAACTTTGAAGGTATAACGATTTTAGTTTGGTATTCATACCACGAACGTTTTGGTAAGCAATAGAAATAGATGACAAATTAAGATAATTTCTTGTAGAAGAATTTGTTTCTAGTTTTTTGAACTAGAGGCTGTAGCCTTGGGAAGAGTTACATTATTTTCGTCTCTATAAATAAACTCTCTAACTATCGTATGTTCTGGCCAAAAGCTTGGGTTTACTATTTTATCAAAAAGGCATTCAGGAACAATTATTTTAAAAGATGATCTATTGCGTGTATTTAATTTAAAAATTTTTGAATCATTGGATAATTCACTACCAAGTTTTGTTTTGATATAGCATTCAACATCACTTGCGGATGTATCAGTTGTAAAGCGTGTAGCAAATATAGTCTTTTTCGGAGGAATAGTTTTCAGAATTTGGTTTGAAGGACCTGTGAACTTCATATTAACTGGATTTTCGATTGATAAGACGCTAGGTGTGGGAGACGGAGAGGGTGTAAAAAATGTGCGTTCGGAAGAATTTACAATCGTAGCGTGACCTGGTGGGCAATTACTTTCTGCTGGAACACTCAGCGAACGATTATCTGCATAATTTGATTTAGAAAGCACCTGTACAGAAGTAGATGGATTTAAGTTTAAAGGTTGAGGTGCTGACATAGAGTTTTTATTGGCAAGATTACAAGAATCAGCAGTAGATGGCAACTCGGGAGGATATATGTACCAACAAATTTTCATTTGGTTTATCCTTGTTAAGGTTCCTTGGTGATTTGCGTCGCTTTGGAGATGTCTGAGGCGATTTTAAATTTTCTAAAGATGATTTAAAATCATCAAATAGAGGTCCATACGCGGAAATACGGGTTGAGAGCTTTGCACATTAATCTTGTATTTCCAACAACTGGGTTTTAGTACTTTGGAAAAATCGATAAAAACTAGCTCCAATTTTTTTTATAGCCATTACAACACCAATGCAGCCCATCATACCTCTTAATGGATTCCGCAACACTCGCCGACATGCCACAGTATTTATAGTGGCATAGCCCATGACATAACCAACAACATATCATACTTTCATAATTAAGTTCCAGTTTGCAGTTTTTATTTAAGCAAGTCATTTTTAATTGAAATTAGGGATTAAATGAAAAGTTTACTGCGGTAACACTGTTTTTATATTAGTGAAATGTGAACAAGAGTATATTTATTATTATTGTTGAAAACGAATTAGCGGTTTATCTTTGCAGTTTTTGTTGGAAATGATGGAATGTAAATTGTTATTATATTGTTGATGTTTTAAAATAAAAACTTGACTGTAGGATAAATGGTGTTTTTGTTGTTCGGGTTTTTTTGTTTATATTGTATGTACATTAATCACTAAAGATTTAAAGCATAAATGCAATAATATACAATATTTTTATGCAATTTATTTATTTTGAACTTTTGAATTTGGTAAACAAGTTTCGAGTTTGTAGTTAAGTGTAAAATTTTATATGTAGTAATAATTTTAACGAACATTTTATATTGCTATATTAAATTTGAATTAAGATTCTATAGGCTAATTGTTCGAAATTTTTTAATTTAAATCTCAGAAAGACATGATAAATATTCCAAGGCACAAAGGCAAGTCAACATCAGTTTTATTCAACTTACACAGCAGAGCAGGGGGTCAATTCTGGTTCTGTGAAAACGTGAAATGAAAAAAAACTTTTCATTTTCGTTTTCATATAAACTTTTCATAACACTTTTCACATTTACACAAAATGCGATTCCCGTTCATGTTATGAAAAACTGTTTCATTCCAGTTGTATCCATGAAAATACTGTAACCATGCTATATAACTTTCAATGTCACTTACAGAGGGCGAAGTTTAAAAGTTTCGAGTGCGGCGTTAGGCCGCATACACAATTTTGTAATTTCTTGAGCCGCCGCCTTAATGTTCATCTACTGTTGGTTGAGTTTTTGAACATGTTAAACATTTTGTGTCTAACTTAGTTATTATTAAACAAATATTAGCAAAAAAATATAAAACACTAAGTATAATTGCAACTATTAGTATTAATACATTGCAAAGGGAAGCTATTTTCATACACATATTTAACAATAAAACATATGTAACCATTGTTACAAACGCGCGTACATGTAAATATATATATATATATATATATATATATATATAGGTATATATACATACGTATATATATATATATATATATATATATATATATATATATATATATATATATATATGTATATATATATATATATATATATATATATATATATATATGTATATATATATATATATATATATATATATATATGTATATATATATATATATATATATATATATATATATATATGTATATATATATATATGTATATATATATATATATATATATATATATATATAGGTATATATACATACATATATATATATATATATATATATATATACATATATTATATATATATCTATATATATATATATATATATATATATACATATATTATATATATATATATCTATATATATATATATATATATATATATAAATATATGTGCATATATATATACATGTGCACACACACTCATGTACACACACATACATATATAAATATATATATATATATATATATATATATATACATGTATATATATATATATATCTATATATATATATATATATATATATATATATATATATATATACATGTATATATATATATATATCTATATATATATATATATATATATATATATATATATATATATATATATATACATATATATATGTGTTTGTACGGCAATTAGTTTAGGTAAGCTGCCGCTAAATAATTGTTAGTAACCGCCGATGCTAACTTAACCTCTACTTCGGGTTCTGAGTAATTGTCAAATGAAAAAAATAAAAACAAACTCGCACGCATTAATGAATTAAAATAAAAAAATTATATCCACTTCTTTCAGAACAATTGTACAAAAAATAATAATAAAGATTATAAATAAAAAGTTAATGGTAATTCATATACATATACACATTCGTATATATATATATATATATATATATATATATATATATATCTATATATATATATATATATATATATATATATATATGTATATATATATATATATATATATATATATATATATATACATATATATATATATATATATATATATATATATACATATATACATATACATACATATATATATATATATATATATATATATACATACATATATATATATATATATATATATATATATATATATATCCATATATATATGTATATATATATATATATATATATATATATATATACATATATATATATATATATATATATATATATATCCATATATATATGTATATATATATATATATATATATATATATATATATATATATATAATGCATATACATACATATAAAAGAATAGAAAAGTTAATGAAAAGCATTAAAAGTTAAATGAAAAATATTAAAAGTTGAATGAAAAGTATTAATAGTTGAATTCACTTTTTTAAAAGTATTTCCATAAACTGTTGCTCGTTTTCATCTTCTCCATTGTTATCACGATAATAAATTAAGTGAAAATTTTTTTTTCATATGAAAACTTTTTGACAGTTGTTTACACAGTTGCATTGAACCAGAATCACCATTGATGTGCAAATATGAAAAAATTTCGTTTCATTCCGCCTGTTTTTTACATTATGAAAACACATAATTGTCCTTACGTTTTTTCATAGTACGCGAATCAGAATTACTATGAAAAGCTGAAAAAACTTTTCATTTCACGTTTTCACAGAACCAGAATCGACCCCCAGAACAGCTGTTTTCGAAAGACGCAACCCTTTCATCATCAGTGCTCATGTGTATTGTGTTTGTCACCACTTATTAGGTGGCTTAGTTGAATGTGATAACAGTTCCTATTTACACAAATTTTATTGTGAAAAAGAATACGGGAACTGTATCAACCTGATGTTAACATGTTATTGTTATAATACCCGTGTTACCGTTTGATTATTTTTCTTCATGTCCCATTTTTCTGAATTTTTTGTTCCATCATACCTAAGTCAAACTTTTTTGGTTTGAATTTTATACTTAAGTACATGTGAACGTTTTTCCAATTTTTATTATTGGGTAGCTCAAGCCATACCAAAAAAGTTTGACTTAGGTATGATGGAACAAAAAATTCAGAAAAATGGGACATGAAGGAAAATAATCAAACGGTAACACGGGTATTATAACAATAACATGTTAACATCAGGTTGATACAGTTCCCGTATTCTTTTTCACAATAAAATTTGTGTAAATAGGAACTTTATCACATTCAACTAAGCCACCTAATAAGTGGTGACAAACACAATACACATGTGCACTGATGATGAAAGGGTTGCGTCTTTCGAAAACAGCTGTTCTGCTCTGCTGTGTAAGCTGAATAAAACTGATGTTGACTTGCCTTTGTGCCTTGGAATATTTATCATGTCTTTCTGAGATTTAAATTAAAAAATTTCGAACAATTAGCCTATAGAATCTTAATTCAAATTTAATATAGCAATATAAAATGTTCGTTAAAATTATTACTACATACAAATTTAAGCTATGGCTTGAGCTACCCAATAATAAAAATTGGAAAAACGTTCACATGTACTTAAGTATAAAATTCAAACCAAAAAAGTTTGACTTAGGTATGATGGAACAAAAAATTCAGAAAAATGGGACATGAAGAAAAATAATCAAACGGTAACACGGGTATTATAACAATAACATGTTAACATCAGGTTGATACAGTTACCGTATTCTTTTTCACAATAAAATTTGTGTAAATAGGAACTGTTATCACATTCAACTAAGCCACCTAATAAGTGGTGACAAACACAATACACATGAGCACTGATGATGAAAGGGTTGCGTCTTTCGAAAACAGCTGTTCTGCTCTGCTGTGTAAGTTGAATAAAACTGATGTTGACTTGCCTTTGTGCCTTGGAATATTTATCATGTCTTTCTGAGATTTAAATTAAAAAATTTCGAACAATTAGCCTATAGAATCTTAATTCAAATTTAATATAGTAAAATTTTATATTTTAGGAGCGAAACCGTAAAGTTTGAACCATATGGTTAATACTGTGCAAAAAGAACGATGTCTGTGGTGCCCTATACATATATATATGTATATATATATATATATATATATGTAGATACATATATATATATATATATATATATATATATATATATATATATATATATATATATATATATGTAGATACATATACATATATATATATATATATATATGTAGATACATATACATATATATATATATATATATATATATATATATATAGATACATATATATACATATATATAGATATATATATATATATATATATATATATATATATATATATATATATGTATATATATATACATACTGTGAGCGTCAAAAGAAACTGTACACCATTGGCTTTCATGGTAAAACTTTATTTTATTATATTTTTTTATAATGTGACTTGAAATTTTATATTTTTTTATTAAATATATAGCCTTACTTCAAATTTTATTAAAAAACAAAAATAAAACTCCAACAACAACAAAAAATATAGAACAAAAACGAAAAATACTTTACATTTCAAGCGTCAAAAGAAATTGTACATCTTTTGTGTATAACAAGTAATAAGTAATTTTACAGTAAAAAAGACCCGTTATTTGTTTAATTTGTTCTACTACGAAAATATGTGCAATATTAGCTAATTATTAAAGTTATTAAAAGATTTGGTTTTGTCACAAGCAGTTCAAATAAGAAAACTTTTGCATTTTTGAAAAATGGGCAAACAAACTTCTCAAGATGTTCGTGAACTTGTGCTAAAATTTCACGAAGAAGGGAAATCTTTACGAGAGATTGGTGCCATGATTGAAAGAAGTCACAACACTGTGAAGTATATAATTGATAAGTATAAAAAGTTTTCAAATTTAGAAAATAGTCCCCATATCTGGAAGGCCAGCTAAACTAAACACTACTCAAATACGGTCCATTGTGCGAAAAGAGAAGCAAAACCCAACAGAAAGTGCTGTCGAAACATCCGAAAATATTTCGCAATGCTCCGGTATTAGTGTTAGTGCCAGCACAATACGCAGAGTCCCACATGCAAATGGACTATATGGACGAGTTCCAAGAAGAAACCCGTACATTTTACCAACCAATCAACGCCGGCGTCGAGAGTTTGCCAAAAAGTACGAAAATCAGTATATTCTGGAGCAATGCACTTTTTACCGAGGAGAGTAAATTTGAAATATTTGTTAAGAAAAAGCCGGTTAAAATTTGGAGAACGAAAAATTCTGCATTCGGTCAGCAAAATGTATTGTCCACAGTGAAGCATGGTGGTGGCTCGGTGATAGTGTGGGGATGTATGGCAGCCAATGGTGTAGGAAATTTGGTATTCGTAGAAAATACTATGAATAAAACATATTATCTCAACATTTTAAAAGATAACTTGGCACAGAGCGTTGAAAAATTAGGCTTGGATCGAACTTGGGTCTTTCAGCAAGACAACGATCCAAAGCATACTGCCAAAATAGTAAAGGAATGGCTGCTTTCCCATACTCCAAAGCAGTTGGATCATCCTCCCCAGTCACCCGATCTCAACCCCATCGAACATTTGTGGGAACATCTGGATCGACAAATAAGAAAAAGTGAAGTTACAAGCAAGGATTCTCTCAAATCAGTAATAATTGAGGAATGGCTGAAAATTTCCCCCGAAGTTACTCGAAAACTTGTGGAATCGATGCCCAGTAGACTGCAAGATATAATAAATCAAATGGCAATCAAACTAAATACTAATTATTTTAATTTTATACGTGCTGATTCTTTTCCCAATTTTTACAAAAAAAATTCAAAATTGATTATTGATTATACTAATTATTTTTAAGTAACATTATTACTTTAATATAGAGATAACGTACAGTTTCTTTTGACGCTTGGATTATGAAGATTTATTAGTTTTTGTTCTATATTTTTTGTTGTTGTTGAAGTTTTGTTTTTTAATAAAAAGTTACAGAAGGATATATATTTAATAAAATATATAAAATTTTAAGTCACATTTGTCAACTTGAGACGAGTCAGTCGTCGTTGAGCAGTCGTGAAGAAAAGACGTGGCAAACGCAAGTTTAAGTTTCATATTCCATCATCAACTCTGTATCTTTATTTCACTCAATATACATATACATCTTTCATGCACATTAATAAATTACTTTTAAAATCCACTTGGACATTCTTTGACACATCAGAAGTGGGATGAATTGATGTCTGCTGCTGAAAGGACGAGGGGAAGGTTTGTTTGGTGTTTAGGTTTGCTCAACAACGACTCAAGAAAAAGAAGGCAAAAACAAATGTTTATACCATATGGTATGATAAAGGCAAATCAAAAAAAAACATGAGCTAGAGAAAAGTCTCAAAGCGCAAATATAGAACGAACGAGAAAAGTCTCAAAGAAAAGAAAACGAACGAGAAAAGTCTCAAAGAGAAAAAAAACAAACAACGAGAAACGTCTCAAAGAAAAGAAAACAAACGAGAAAGTTCTTAAAGAAAAGAAAACAAACAACGAGAAAAGTCTCAAAGAAAAGAAAACAAACAACGTAAAAATAGATGCTAAAGAAAACTAAGAAAACAGTTTTAACGATCAACCAAAAGGAACAACGTAAAAATAAATGCTTGGGGGAAAAAAAACTAACAACAGTTTTAACGATCAACTAAAGGAAAAGAGAAAAAAAAGGACAACTTGAACGACAACCGAAAGGTGAGGACAAAAGTTTTGGTTTGCGGAAAAAGTAAAGTTGATTTTTTAGAAAGGAGTAAATGAATACAGCGAAAGAAAAGAACAAAATGAAAGTTAATTTAAAATCATTGACGATTGCGCAATTAAATATTTTGCTGAGAAGTAAGAAAATTCCAATTTCTGGAAACAAAAATGAAAAGGTGGAAAAATTGATTCAGGCTTATGGGTCTGAAGAAGTTGAAATTGAGGAAGACGAGCTTCAAGAAGATTTTCGGGGCTTCAACATTGATGTTGAGGAGATGAGGCGAAGACAGTTTGATGATCTAAAACAGGTGGTGACGAGTTTGGCACGAAGCGTTAATCAGTTAACAAGGAACCCAACAGGGGAACACCAAGTTGCAGACGTTTTACTACAAGACAACAACAACATAGAAGCTGAAAGGTGTGATGATCACGTAAGTGCATCAGCTCGTGCAGGTTATGCAGCCACAGGTATGTCAGGTGCACTTCGGGATTACATCGTGGTTATTCCAGATTTCGATCCAATCAAGAAAACGGTAACATCAGGTCAATTTGTTGATAAAATTGAAAAGCTGCAAAGATTACATGGTTGGTCTGACGACACAGTTTTGATCGCTGTTCATCATAAACTGAAGGGACTTGCTAAGACTTGGATTGATGCATTGCCGGTTATAGAAACTTGGTCTGAGTGCAAGAGGTTATTCCTTAATGATTTTCCTTGCAAATTTAGCATCGCTGATGTACATCGGGAGTTGATGCTACGTAGAAGAAGCTTCAATGAAACTTTAACTGAATATTATTATTCAATGCTTTCAATTGGTCGCAAAGGTGATGTAGATGAGCAATCAATTTTATCGTATATCATCAATGGCATTAATGATAGCAGTTTGACGAAGACACTTTTAGCAATGAACATAAACACATGTAGCGAGTTATTAAATTCATTTGAGAACATCAAAACATCAGTTCCAGTCAAAAAGTGAGTGCAAAAAGTGAAGATTTTGATGAAACTGTATGCCCAAAGCAAATTAACGAACGAAGGGGGCCGAAATGTTTTAACTGCAACCAGTGGGGACACATTGCTGCAAATTGTTCGCAACCCCGTAGAAAACCAAAATGCAATAGATGTTTTAAAGTCGGTCACGACACTAGTCAATGTAAGGACAAAACGTCGGTGGCCAAAATAGTTGAGGCTAAGGGTGAGAGCTGTCCGCCCATAATGAAACCAGTTAAAATAAATAATGAGGAATTTTTGGCATTTGTCGATACTGGTAGCGACTTCACTTTGATGAGGGAATCAGTTGTACCAAAAGATGTAACACGACAACTAACAACAACAAGTATGTTTGGTTTTGGTGGGTCAAAGGTGGAGGTCGCAGAATATTTTGAAACAACAATTATCGTGGATGGAAAAGTAGCTAAGATTAAAATATACATTATTGCTGATGAACTGTTGTCATATGACCTGCTGTTGGGCAGGAACATTTTATGCAAAGATGACCAACGTATGATCATTGAATCGGGTGTGTTAAAGATAGAGACTGCAAGAGGTATGCGTTTTGAGATTGGGAAAGATGTCACCAAGGCTCAGCACAGTTTGATAAGAAGTTTGCTAGGAGAGTATGAAGGGTGCTTTGCTGAGGATCTGCAGAAACTGGGACGATGTAAGAACACATGTATGGACATAACGGTCTCAACAAATCAACCAATAGTGGGTAAAAGGTATCAGGTACCATTTAGTCAGCGAGAAACACTTTCACATATTATCGATAATTTGGTGAATCACGATATTATTCGTCAGAGTGATTCGCCGCACGCATCGTCTGTTTTGTTGGTTGGAAAGTCGAATGGAGAGCAACGCATGTGCACAGATTTCCGAGCTTTGAATGCTGTAACAGTGAAGAAACAATACGTCATGCCAGTAGTAGAAGAGCAGTTGTCATTGTTGTCGGGTAATATTTATTTCACAACTCTGGATATGACATCTGGTTATTACCAGATTCCGCTCTCTGAGGAAAGTAAGAAGTACACGGCTTTCATAACTCCAGAAGGATTGTATGAATATAATGTGATGCCTTTTGGGTTAATAAATGCTCCCATGGTCTTTCAGGAGATGATCACTCAGATGATACGGAAATTAACGCATCGAAGAAATATAATCAGTTATGTGGATGAAGTAATTATTTCCAGTAAGACGGTGGAAGAGAACACAGAGGTCCTAAGAGAATTTCTTTCGGCAGTCCAAGAGGAGGGGTTAACCTTACGTCCATCAAAATGTCATTTCGTGAACTCAACAGTTAAATTTTTGGGTCATGTCATAAGTTCTAACGGTGTCAAACCTGGAGAAGAGAAGACACAGTGTATAAATGTATTTGCAAACCCAGAGAATGTGTCAGATGTGCGAAAGTTTTTAGGAGTCACAGGATTTTTCCGCAAATTCGATCGTGATTATAGCATAATTGCCATGCCGTTGACAAAATTATTAAAGAACAACATAATTTTCCATTGGGGCGAAGAGCAAGAGCAAGCATTCAGAAAATTGAAATCTATCATGACATCGCAGCCTGTACTAGCCCTGTATGATGCATCCAAGGAACACCAGGTGCACACTGATGCAAGTTCAGTCGGTCTGTCAGGTATATTATTGCAGTCTGAAGAGGGTAAGTTTCGCCCAGTGTTTTATTATAGTCGCCAGTGCACCGAAGCAGAGGGCAAGTACGCTAGCCATGAGTTGGAAGTTTTGGCTATTGTGGAGACGTTAGAGAGGTTCCGAATTTATTTATTGGGAACAGAATTTCAAGTTGTGACTGATTGCAACGCAGTGGTGACAACAAAAGCCACTACGCCATTGCCTCCACGGATTGCAAGGTGGTGGCTTAAGCTACAAGAGTTTAATTTCACAATTGTTCACCGGTCCGGGTCGAAAATGTCTCATGTTGATGGAATGAGTAGGAGTCCTACACTACCTCCAGCTGAAACCCAGACAGTTGCCGAACAAGTTATGGCGATAACCAGCAATGTGGCAGATTGGATTTACCAACTTCAGATGACAGATGAAAAGCTACAACACATAGTGAACGTTCTCAAGAATCAAAAAGAGGTCGAGCCAAAGGAAGTAGTGCAGATAAAAACTGATTATGAAATTGATCAAGGTCGTCTATATCGAAAAATCAACAACAGAAAATGTCTCGTGATTCCTAGGAAGATACGGTGGCGAATGGCAAAATCATGCCACGATGATGTGGGTCACTTCAGTTTGCAGAAAACGTTGGAAAGATTGCAACGCGATTTTTGGTTTCCACGAATGAGAAATTACCTCAAGTCATATATAGCTTCTTGTCCAGAATGCTGCTTTTACAAAGCCAAGGGAGGAAAACCGGAGGGTCAACTACATTTTGAAGAGATCCTTCCGATCCCGTTTAGAACTGTGCATATTGATCACCTGGGCCCATTCCCGAAAAGTAAAAGGGGTATCTTGTATGTTCTGATGATAGTTTGCTCTTTTAGCAAATACACCATCATAAAGCCGACGCGAAACACGAAAACAACGCCAGTCATTACAGCATTATTGGACGTAATGGCTATATTTGGACAACCGCTACGAATCATTTCTGATAAAGGTACCGCTTTCACAGCTCACGAATTTAGGCGTTTCACTCACAATTATGGCATACAACATATTCAAAATGCAGTACGTACGCCAAGGGCAAATGGTCAGGCTGAGAGGGCCAATCAAACATTCTTAAATGCAGTAAAGTTTTCAGCAGAGACACCGAAGGATTGGGACCAAAAGATACCGATTATTCAATGAAGCATAAATTCGCAGGTAAACGCGACAACAAAGTTAAGTCCAAATGAACTAATCTTCAACTTTACTCCTCGTGATGTCACTCTCAACCGTATGATACAAGCACTGAACGATGAAGTCCAAGATGTTGTGGACGTGAATGATAAGTATCAACAAGCCGTTTTAAACATTGAAAGTCAACGCAGCAAATGGAAGTCGCGCTATGACAACCGTCATTTAAGCCCGAAAACCTACAATATTGGCGATTTAGTGGTTGTGGATTATGTTCCTCAAGCCACTGGTGAATCACACAAATTGGACCCAAAGTTCAAGGGGCCATATATCGTGTCCAAAATCTTAGGAAGTGATCGTTATGTCATTGAAGATCTTCCGGACTTACCAATCACACAACGCAGATATTGCAACGTCATGTCAACCGATCATATGAAGCCATGGTGCTATGATTGTCCTGATCTTGAATTAGAATCCGATAGTGAAGATGAAGACGATTTAATTGAAGCCGTCCAGGAGGACTTGATGCCAGGAGAGGCCGAGTTGTCAACTTGAGACGAGTCAGTCGTCGTTGAGCAGTCGTGAAGAAAAGACGTGGCAAACGCAAGTTTAAGTTTCATATTCCATCATCAACTCTGTATCTTTATTTCACTCAATATACATATCAGAGTACTTCAAAATCACGATTTTTCTTGATTTTGTTCAGCACGCAAATTTTTGTTCATTGTAAAGATTAAAGAAAAATTCAATGATGATTAAAAATCATTTCATTCTGATGTATACATCAAATTCTGATTATGAGTAAAATTAACAAAAGCATTTTATGAGCAAGATCGCACAGGCAAGAGAAGGGCTTGCAGTAAATTCATCGTGTCCAAACGCTCTTATTCTCATTAATTCACACAACATGTTTGAATCGACCGTCTGTGTAACTTGAGCAATATGATATACGAACAATGCAAACAACATAACCAATTCAACACTGATACATGAGTGGAGGTACAGGTTTTGTCTTTATTTGAATTTGTTCATGAAAAACAAAGTTAAAGGGAATACACATGGGCAAATGCACGGTGGTTTATGGGACTTTTTTCTTTACAAAATTGAAACAAATGAGAATGTGTGCACAAGTTTGATCATTTGGTTGTTTTTTATTGTTAAACATGTGTCCGATTAAGAGAACAAATTTAGTTGAATTACATACGCCGAAATACACATGCAAATATGACAACAGGGAAAAAAATTTTTTTAAGTAAAATTTCCAAGAAAGTTTACACCTTGTCGCCTCGGCGTAAGGGAAAAAATATAATACGGTCCATATTAAGTGAAATAATTATGGAAAACGAATATGTACTGGAGGGCTACTTATGCTGCAGAAAATTTGTGCTTCTCAATTTTAGCTTAATAAGAAATACAAATTAAATAACACAAAAAACACCACTGTAAAGGAGAACAAATAAAAATAAACAAAAATAATAATAAATATTATTTGCAATATCGAACTGCAAATAAAAATAATATTTTCTTAAAAAAATTTCATATTTTGTCATAAACAACGCGAATGGACATCATAAACCACTGTAAATTAAAATAAAAAAACAAGCGTGCCTTTGTTGATGGGAATGAACAAATTCATACACAATGATTTCTTGCTTTTTGTACTTTAATGTTGATCAAATTTTTGAGCGTTGAGCGGAATAGACAAGTACACAAGTTGACAAGTTTGATTCGACCTATGATGAAAATAAGCAAGTGTTCAACTTGCATGTGGTTCGATTGCCTTATAATGAACAACGCATATAAAAGCTTGAGCAAGTTTGATTAATGTTTTTATTCCTAGCTTAAAAAAGATTATTGTTGTGAGTAAGCCGATGTGTTTAGCATCAGAACCAGCAAAGAGGCATATGTTCGGTTGATTTAAAATCAACAACAAAAGAGAGTGTGCGGGCAAGGTTGATCATTTGCAAATAAAAGACAAGTTTTTTGTGCCTTTGTTATTGTTGAACGGTTTTTTAATCAACAAGTGAAGTTCTCTGATACATATACATATTTCATGCACATTAATAAATTACTTTTAAAATCCACTTGGACATTCTTTGACACATTATAAAAAACATAATAAAATAAAGTCTTAAACATGAAAGTCAATGGTGTACAGTTTCTTTTGACGCTCACAGTATATATATATATATATATATATATATATATATATATATATATATATATATATATATAGATATATATATATATATATATATATATATATATATATATATACATATATAGATATATATATATATATATATATATATATATATATATATGTATCTATATATATATATATATATATATATATATATATATATATATATATATATATGTATATAACATATGCTCAAACTAATAGGTACACTTGGTATATATATA
>OX637532.1:62131281-62138781 GCA_951800035.1 Linnaemya tessellans
ACTTTGAAAATGTTTCAATATTAAACACAGAAAATAATTATAAACGTAGATTTATGTTAGAAATGTTACACATAATCAATACACCAATCACAAAAAGAATTAATTTTAAGGCAGATACAGCAAATGTAGCTCAAAATTATAGACATCTAGTTCATAAGAGATAGATAGGGATAGTTATTGTTTGTTACTGTTTAAATATGTTGTTTATTTTAACTTGTTTTTCAAACTTTTTGAATTTTGTTGAAAAATATGTGTATATGTTTATAATTTATTTAAATTTGCTTAAAACATTTTGAATTTTGTTGCTAATTATGTATATATGTTTATACGTATATATGTATATGTTGAAAAAATTTTGTTATGTATGTTTATAAACTACATATGTATGTATACATTTATATGAATAGACCCAGAATAAAGTATTTAATATTTAAAATATAATACTTTTGTATATTTTTTTTTATTATTATTTATTAAAATAAATGAATATGTTTATTTAAATTGTTAATTTTTTATCGGGCTTAAGTTCGAATCTTGCATGACTGCAAATTATTTTTTGTTATTTTATTAATAAATGAATTTGTTTAAATTCTATTTATTATTTTTATATTAAGATTGGAATATTAAGAATATTTTTTTAATAATCATCAAACCAGCAGAACGGATCAGTACTGATTTCGAGGCCGCTACGCCATCTCATCAGCGTTCTTTGTTCAATTTTTCCACTTTTTTGCAAGTGGTGCTAGTTAGTAGGAATATCAACTATTTAACCAATATTTTAACGAAAATTGAATATGAGAAGTTATCACATTCATATTATTAAGTTATTACATTTTGGTTAGTACGAAATTCCCCAACCCTGACGATTAATATTCCAAATATTCCAATATCTCTTTTGCTTTTTCCAGAGCCATCGGCTGCTGATAGGTAAAGCTTCTTTGTTATTTATGTTCAAGTAATTGAATTTAGTTGTCAATTTACTTTGAACAATTGCGCGTGCCCCCGCAATGTTTTTTTTAAATTATGTATGAATTTTTATTAGTCGAACTTTTTCTTTTATGTAAATTGTTAATTTTTTATCGGGCTTAAGTTCGAATCTTGCATGACTGCAAATTATTTTTTGTTATTTTATTAATAAATGAATTTGTTTAAATTCTATTTATTAGTTTTATATTAAGATTGGAATATTAAGAATATTTTTTTAATAATCATCAAACCAGCAGAACGGATCAGTACTGATTTCGAGGCCGCTACGCCATCTCTTCAGCGTTCTTTGTTCAATTTTTCCACGTTTTTGCAAGTGGTGCTAGTTAGTAGGAATATCAACTATTTAACCAATATTTTAACGAAAATTGAATATGAGAAGTTATCACATTCATATTATTAAGTTATTACATTTTGGTTAGTACGAAATTCCCCAACCCTGACGATTAATATTCCAAATATTCCAATATCTCTTTTGCTTTTTCCAGAGCCATCGGCTGCTGATAGGTAAAGCTTCTTTGTTATTTATGTTCAAGTAATTGAATTTAGTTGTCAATTTACTTTGAACAATTGCGCGTGCCCCCGCAATGTTTTTTTTAAATTATGTATGAATTTTTATTAGTCGAACTTTTTCTTTTATGTAAATTGTTAATTTTTTATCGGGCTTAAATTCGAATCTTGCATGACTGCAAATTATTTTTTGTTATTTTATTAATAAATGAATTTGTTTAAATTCTATTTATTATTTTTATATTAAGATTGGAATATTAAGAATATTTTTTTAATAATCATCAAACCAGCAGAACGGATCAGTACTGATTTCGAGGCCGCTACGCCATCTCATCAGCGTTCTTTGTTCAATTTTTCCACTTTTTTGCAAGTGGTGCTAGTTAGTAGGAATATCAACTATTTAACCAATATTTTAACGAAAATTGAATATGAGAAGTTATCACATTCATATTATTAAGTTATTACATTTTGGTTAGTACGAAATTCCCCAACCCTGCGGAATATTAATCGTCAGGGTTGGGGAATTTCGTACTAACCAAAATGTAATAACTTAATAATATGAATGTGATAACTTCTCATATTCAATTTTCGTTAAAATATTGGTTAAATAGTTGATATTCCTACTAACTAGCACCACTTGCAAAAAAGTGGAAAAATTGAACAAAGAACGCTGATGAGATGGCGTAGCGGCCTCGAAATCAGTACTGATCCGTTATGCTGGTTTGATGATTATTAAAAAAATATTCTTAATATTCCAATCTTAATATAAAAATAATAAATAGAATTTAAACAAATTCATTTATTAATAAAATAACAAAAAATAATTTGCAGTCATGCAAGATTCGAACTTAAGCCCGATAAAAAATTGACAATTTACATAAAAGAAAAAGTTCGACTAATAAGAATATGTTTATTGTTTGAAAAGTTTTTTATACAATAATTGAAAAAATTTCAACGAATAAATATCTACATACTAGATAAAAAAATATTATTATATAAATCAAAATATATGAAAGTTAATAAAGTTATTAAAGTACATATATATATATATATATATATATATATATATATATATATATATATATATATATATATATATATATATATATATATATATGTATATATATCAATCCATAAAGTATATGTATGTATAGATGGATGTAAATATATTATATATAATGTATTAACACATAATTCCCCCACCCTTTGTGTTTACATTACTCCTGAAATGTATACAAAGATATAACTTAGCTATGTAAATATTATTAATGTAGGTTATTAATTTCTAATAAAATATATGAGTTTTACGTATATTTAACAATTTTCTAAATAATTTTTGTATTTATAAAGTTAATATATGGACATATAATTTTTCTTTTAATATTATTTATTATTTTGATGCTATGGTATAGCTATTTAAGAATACACCATGAGTACATATAGTTATGTACATAGGTATGTACAGTATATTAAAATTGTGAATTTAAAAAATTTAGAAACATTTATTATATACATATATGTATATATACCTTTTCTTTTACTTTTTATAATTTCGTCCTGTAATTTTTCTATCAAAATGAATATCAGGCAATTCGTTCTGATATTTATAAACTCTTTTAATAATTTGTCTATCGCGCTTACAATCCATATCGTCCTTGAAATAGGTTTTATGATTTTCTTTAACTCCTTTAATTACATATTTTGGTTTTTGTTTTAAATTATAAAATCCCAAATTTTTGACTAACTCTCTTTCTCGAAATTGATGACAATTTTGTCTTTTCTCATTTAATTTTTCGCATCTTTTTATTTTATTATTTTGTATTTTATCTGGATGGCCGTTTTGGGATAAAACAGCACCAATTGCTTCATTACTCGCATCAGTTGTTAATACAAACATTTTATTAATATTTGGATATGATAGAACTGGACTTGTACATATAAGTTTTTTTAATTTATTGAAAGACTCTATATATTGATAATAATTTGTGTTAATAACTGAACCTTTTCTTAATTTGGATATCATTGGCAAAGCTATTTTGCTATAATCTTTTATAAATTTGCGATAAAAACCTGTGAGACCCAAAAATGATCGAATTTGCTTAATTGTCTTTGGAAGGGATACTTTTTGAATAGCATCAACTTTGTTTGGATAGGATTTTATTCCATCTGCTGAAATTATATGACCTAAATATTCAGACTCTCGTTTAAAAAAATTGCATTTGTCAATCTGAACTTTTAAATTATATTCAGATAATCTTGTAAATATTTTATTTAAAGACTGAAGATGTTCACAAAGCGATGTAGAGAATATTAATATATCATCAAGATAAACAACACATATATTATTTATAAAGTCATGTAATACTTCATTCATCATGCGTTGAAAAGATGCAGGAGCTTTTTTTAAACCAAATGGCATTCGAGTAAACTCGTAATGTCCTGAAAATGTTGAAAAGGCGGTTTTGTGTCTATCTTTCCGAGAAACTGGTATCTGGTGAAAACCCTTTGCGAGATCTAAAGTTGTAAAATATTGAGAATTACCTAACTTAGAAAAAAGATCTTCCATATTTGGAATCGGAAATTTGTCTTCTACGGTAATTTCATTTAATTTTCTATAATCTATGACTAATCTCCATTTTTGTTTACCTGAATTGTCAATTTTCTTTGGAACAACCCAAACTGGAGCATTATAGGGACTCGACGATTTTGTTATTATTCCTGATATCAACATTTCTTTAATTTGATTATCAACTTCTGTTTTGTGAATTTCAGGAAATCTATATGTTTTTGAATAAGCTGGGATTTCATTAATTGTAGGAATACGATGTTGATATTTACCTACTGTTGTCAAATTATCACCTTCTATATAAAATGTTGACTTGAATTTTTTAATCAAATATAATAAAGAAGTCACTTCTTCATTATTTAGATGATCAATTCTCAATCTTTCAGTTAAAACATCTATTTCAGGTTCTTGAAAATTTATGTCTATAGCAATTGATTCAAAATAATTTTTGTCGTTTTCCGTGAATAGAGTGAACGATTTATCAAAAATTATTGGAATTTTGGCATCATGCGTAATAAGCATATTTTCCATAAAATCTATTTTAGCATTTAATGGCTTTAGAATATTACATCCTATTATACCATCAAAGTCGGTTAAAACATCTGTTTCTAAGAGATCTATAGTCGTGTTTGGTCTGTTGAATTCACTAAAAAGCTTTATTGTTATTTTAGTATGTAGTTCAATTTTAGATGAAATAGTATTTAAGATTATGGGAGGATTAATCGTATTTTTATAAGAATCTTCATATATACCTTTTTTTATAAGGGATGTCCCTGAACCAGAATCTATTAAAAATTTAAGTAACAATGTTTCTGTATTTATTATTATATAGCGAAGTGATCCTTGTCTGCTAATTGAAAATTTGATCTTTGAATACTATTATCAATTTCCATAGGTATTTGATTACTTCCAGATTTCTTTAAACTTGTTTTGTTCTCGTCGTAATAATGATTTCGGTATTTCGGTATTCTTGAAGAGTTTTGCTCAAAATTTGTGTTATAAAATTTGTTACCTAAATTTTGAGAATATTGTTGCTTATTGTAATTAAAGGAATTTTTAAACCTCCTTTTATTATCATTAAAATAATTCATGTTAACATTTGATGTGGATTGCGAATTATATTTTTTTTCTTCATATTTTTCATAAAAATATTCAGATTCAATTAAAATTTCTCTTATCTTTAATAGGGAATTTGGATTTCTTGCATTTAAAATTAATTTTGGTTCACTAGGTAATTTACTCGTAAAAATTTTTAACACCATACTCTCATTTTTCTCACAACTATACCATTCATCATTTACAATACTACTTTTCAAGTTAAGTTTTGTTAATAATTCCAACATATAATCATATAAACTACTTATGCTATTTCTAAAGTCTGCCATCTTCATTTTATTTATTAATGATTCAACACTTTCAGATATATTGAAATTTCCCACTGCATAGGATTGTTATTATTAACAAGAATAATATTAGCGATACCTACGATTTTATTTCGAATTGTGATATCGAAGAGATTATAATGCGCTGGTTCAACATATTTGCGTAAATCGTCTACATGTTTGATAAAAATTTTGAGTTCCTCTGGTTTACCTTTAAATTCCGGCAAAGTTCCAACAAAGTCAAAGATATTCGCTATATTATAGCTGCTTTGTAATAATTCCACAAAAATGCAAGCTGAATTTGATGCTCGTAATAATTTCATTGAATTTGAATATAAAAATTCTTCAGGATATTCCAATTGTTTCTTTTAACAATGTCTTCAAGTTATGTTTTATTTGAACACGAACTTTAATATATGTATATCTTGATAAACTTTTACATATATTTTCTTATTATGCAAAATATATTTAGGGTTCGCAAAACCGACTGCGCCAATAAAGTATTTAATATTTAAAATATAATACTTTTGTATATTTTTTTTATTATTATTTATTAAAATAAATGAATATGTTTATTGTTTGAAAAGTTTTTTATACAATAATTGAAAAAATTTCAACGAATAAATATCTACATACTAGATAAAAAAAATATTATTATATAAATCAAAATATATGAAAGTTAATAAAGTTATTAAAGTACATATACATATATATATATATATATATATATATATATATATATATATATATATATATATATATATATATATATATATATATATATATATACATATATATATATATATATATATATATATATATATATATCAATCCATAAAGTATATGTATGTATAGATGGATGTAAATATATTATATATAATGTATTAACACATAATTCCAGTCAGCATGTGGAAGATTGTGTCACCAAACTGAGTCTTTTTCGAGTACCTTAGGTGATCAAAAACTGATTAATCAGTTCTGCGCTTAAAATAAGACTCGAAAATGATTCCCAGAAATACTTAGAAAGTGATTTAAAAAAAAAAACAAAAACAAACAGAAAGCAAAGAAATATATAAAGTATACATATTACATTTGTCAGTGAATTCATATAAAAATTAGAAAGAAAATAAAAGGTAATGTCAGTTATAAAGAAGTTAAATAAAAAACTAAAGCAGAACCAAGAGAATGAACGTGAAAATGAAGATATTCAGGATGAATAAGTGACGAAACAACGCGAGAAAAATCGCCATTAGCTGCAAACGACGTAATCATTGAGTAAGTAAGGACTTCATATCGTTGTAGTTCAAAAATACAATTGTCTGGTTCTTACAGATATGTGCCGGAGAAGATAACCATTGCCGATTTGGTTCGCATGTATAGACAGTTCCGGAAAAAGACAAAAATACAATTGCACCAGAAAAGTTTAGCAAATAAGTTGCAGGAAAATGGTGAAGACGACGAGTTGTCAAAAAGAAAACTCAGTGTGGCTAATGCGGTTCAGTGTGGCTGAATTAAAACAACTTGTGTCGCGGCCGGATGTTGTGGAGATTCAGGACATCACTGCACGTGATGCCAAGTTGCTATTTCAATTAAAAGCTTAGAAATTGAATTTTATAATTTTTACATTTTTCTTGTTATGTTATTTATAAATTAAATTAAAATCAAAACAATAATAAATTCGCTTTTAATATGATTCGAAAAAGACTCGTAAATGAGCAGTAATCTGACTGAAAAATGACTCGAAGAAGACTCGCAACTGCTTGTAAGAACTACCACAAACTGTCTCGAAAATGAGTCGAAATTGATCAGAAGTGCGAATCATAAAAGATTCCCTTAGAAGAGTCGCGGCTAGGGTACCATTTTCTCCCGAATGAACAGTCATTTTCGACTCGAAAACGAGCGCATAAATGATTATTTTAATCGTGCGGAGGACTCGAAAAAGACTCGAATATGATCATTAATTTCATAACATGCTGACTGGGGAGTGAACAGCTGTTTACAATTTTTTAAAATATATATACATGTATACGTTTAAATATTTTGTTCTAAATAAATGTA
>OX637532.1:62143781-62268781 GCA_951800035.1 Linnaemya tessellans
TTTGCAACCTCTTACAATGTAGAATAAGAATTTTAAAAGATCCGATATTTGTATTTCTATATAAATCTTTCGTGTTTCGTAATTAGGAACACAACAAATTAAACATTATAAACTTCCCTAATGCATGTGCTGTGATGAAGATTTCTTCTGGAAGTTAGATAAAAATTCAACTGAAAATGTATATTTAGCTAATGGAACCATGATAACTTCAAAAGGCAAAGGTAATGGCTTCCTATATCTTAAAAATACTAAAATTTTGGTAAACAATGTTTTATTTGTACCTGATTTGGATGGCAGTTTATTGTCAGTACGAAAATTAAATACAGAAGGGTTTGTGGTAACTTTTGATAAAAATAAATGTATAATATAATCAAATAAAGTCGAACTTCAAAAATAAGCAATGTAAAAGGAAAGCTGTCAATACAAAGCTCTGTACAAAATAAATAAATTAAAATATTAAAGTGTATAAAAAAATAGAAAAAGGACTATTAAACATTAAAATAGTTAACTAACTTTAAGTGAAATTAAAAATTATTGCAAAAAAAGTTAAATTATTGATAAAAAATAAAAAATAAAACTACCGCGCGATAATGGCGGAATGTAGTGCATGCAAATCAGTGATTAGAGGCGAGACAGGAATAAGATGCCAAGGTGTTTGCGAAAAAATTTATCACAATACAAAAAAATGTTCGGGAGTGGATCAATATTCTATTGGAATACTAGAAGCTAATAATTTTGTTCGTTTTATTTGTGAAGATTGTATACAATATATACGTAATGTTGATAGTGTATTAGGAGAAATAGAAGATGGTGTAAGAGTTAATAAACAAAATTTAAAAGAATATAAAAGAGAATTTGAGGCTTCACTTAAGCAAAATGAAAATGAAATCAAAAAATTGCTGGAAGCTATTGAAAAAAGATATACAGACCGTCTTAAAATTCTGGATAACACACAGAAAGCTTGTGAAAAAAATGTTATGGAAGTAAAAAATCTATTCGTAAATATTAAAGAATATGAAAATAAAAATGAAATAAAGCAAATTAACATGGAGCAAAATAACGAAAAGATGTGCAGTGAAATTAAAAAAGTTATTAAAGAGACAAATGTTAAACAGAACAAGTTGCCATTTGCAGATGCATTAAAAAAAATTCAGTGTTGCCAGAAATGAAAAACCAAGTGCCATTAGTGATCAAGCCAAAAGAAAAACAAAACATTGAAAAAACTAAGGAGGACTTAAATAGGAAAGTGGATCCTATAAACTTTAAAATAACAAATATTGAGAACAGAAGAAATGGGACAATGATAATACAAAGTGAAAACACAGACGAAAGAGAAAAAATAAAAAATGCTATTGAAACCGAAATGAGTGACACATATGAGATAAAGGTGCAAAGTGAAATTGAAATGACAATTGTTATAACGGATATAACTTTTAAATATAAAGAAGAAGAAATTATTGAAAAATTAAAAAAACAAAATCAGATTTTGGGAAACAGTAAAATAGACTTAATAAAGGTTTATGAAACAAAAAGGAATAATAGAACGATATATAATGCTAAACTAAAAATAGATAGTGAATCCTACACAAAAGTAATAGCTGCTCAAAAGTTGAACGTTGGATGGGAAAAATGCAGAGTGTTTGATGGAACAGAGATAACGCGATGCAATAGGTGTAACGGGTTTAACCACAAATCAGCAAATTGCAGAAATGAAGAGATATGCCTGAAATGTCATGGAAATCACAGCTCGAGGCAATGTAAAGAGGAACTAAAAGATAAATGTATCAACTGTATAAAAAGTAATAAAAAACTTAATTTGGGCCTAGATGAAAACCATACAACTATCGACAGGGAATGCCCAGTGTATAAAAATAAATTAAACTTAAAAAAGAGAATAATGGGTATAAATGAATAACAATTAAAGGATATAAATGGCATATATACAAATGTACAAGGATTAATCAACAACTTTAATCAGGTAGAAGCAATTGCAGATATAGAAAAACCACATTTTATAATATTATCAGAAACACATCTAACAGGCAATGTAGATGAAGCAGAAATACAGTTACCAGAATTCTGTCAATTAGCAACATTATCAAATTCTACTAGAACCGGTGGCGTAATGATATATTATAACAAATGGTGGGATGTAAATATATTGTATGAAAGAGTTTGTGATTTTAAATACTGGATTTGTGCATATACCGTAAAATACCAAAACTATTCGATGATATTTGTAGGAGTATACCGATCACCAAAAAGTCAAGAGGCTGAATTTTGCGATATATTTGAATAAATAATTGAAGACCTCAGTGAAAAAAATAAAGACATAGTTATTGTTGGAGACTTTAATATTGATTGGTCAAAGGACAGTGGTTATAAGAAAAAAATAGAATGTATAATTAAAGATAACGGGTTAAAACAAATAATAAATAATTTTACTAGGATAACGAAGGATTCAAGAACAATAATAGACTACGTTATAACAAATATAAAAAATATAAGTGCAAACATCAGTAGAAAGAATAAAATATCAGATCATGAATTAATAGAAATTAAAATAAAGAATGTAATTAATTCAAATAATAAGAATAAGATGAGAATTTTCAAATAAAAAAAAAAAAATTATTTAAAAGAGAAATCAGCACATTAATTAAGTATGAAGAAGGACAGAATCTAAATTTTAATGTAAACTCATTTGATGAAGTTATTGAAAATACAGTAGAAAAGCTTTCGATAAATAAAATAATATTTGAAAAGAGTTTGAAAAATAAGTGGTTTAATAAGCAGTTGCAAATACTAAAAAAGAAAAAAATAATAAAATACAATAGTGCTAAAATTCAAAATACAAGTGCAGCATGGAATGAGTATAAGATAGCAAGAAATTCATATAAAACAAAACTTGAGTTTGAAAAAAATTACTATATTAATAAAAAAAATATGTAACTCAAAAGATGAAAAACAAATGTGGACAAATATTAAAAATTTAGTACTAAAGAGTAACCGAAATGTGATAAAGTGAGTGATATTCAACGATATAGAATATAAAACTAATAGTGAAATAGCAGCAAATTTTAATGAATATTTTGTTAATAGTATAAAAGATATTAGAGATAAAATAGAACATGTGCAATATATAAATCAATCAATTGGTATAGATTCTATATTTAAATTCCGTGCAATAACAAACTGTGAATTAAGAAACATCTGCAAAGATATAAAAAAGAAACCGGACTATAACAACGTAAATATTAACATGATATTAGATAACTGGAATACAATGGGAGAGATATTACTTAAAATTATAAATAAATCACTGGAATCAGGTATTTTCCCGGAAAATTGGAAAAAATCATTGATAACACCTATAGAAAAAGTGTCGAAAACAAATAAATGTGAAGAATTCCGACCAATTAACTCGTTAAAATTATGTGAAAAAATTTTGGAAAAAGTAGTAAAAAAACAACTAGAGCAATACCTAGAAATAAACAATATTCTATCGAAATATCAATCGGGATTTAGAAAAAAGTTTTCATGTGAAACCGCGGTAAACTACGTCATTAATAGATGGAAAAACATTAATAGAAATAAAAAAATAATGGCAATATTTCTGGACTTTAAAAGAGCCTTTGATAGATAGAGACATTTTGCTGCAAAAACTATATAACTATGGAGTACGAGATAATGAATTAAAATGGTTTAGATCATATCTGACAAATAGAGTACAAATAACAAGTCAATAATGTTAAATCGTGCGAAATGAAAAATATATATGGTGTTCTGCAAGGATCGATCCTTGGTGCCCTGTTGTTTATTATATACATTAACGATATGCCTAATGTACTACAAAAATGTGAAATAGTGTTATACGCAGATGATACTCTTATCTATAATATATCAGAAACAGAAGAAGAATGTCAAATGAAATTAAATTTTGATTTAGTAAACTTAAATAAATGGTTAAAAATGAATAAATTAAACTTAACGAAGATAAAACGAAAATTATGGAGATAAATATGGATAACAACACAGACTTTAAAATTAATGATAAAACTATAGAAAAAGTTGATAAAATAAAATACCTTGGTTTAATAATAGACAAAAATATGAATTTTAAAGAACATCTAGATTATATTTCTAAAAAAATTGGTAAAAAAATTAACTTCTTTAGAAGAATAAGAAATAAAATATCAATATTAACCGCAATAAATATATATAACTCAATAATTAAACCTCATTTTGAATTCGGGTCGACAATACTTTATATAGGGTGTTTTTTATTGAGGTATAGAACTTTAAGTTGGCATCACTTTTTTAACTGGCGGCCATTTTGTCAGCTGTCAAGTGATTAATATTTAGTTTGGTTTGCCATTTCATCATGAACAGGTTGACAAAAGAACAACGCTTGCAAATCGTGCAAATTTATTTCGAAAGTAATGGTTCAGTTCGCGAAGTTTACCGCAAAATTTTGTTCAGTGATGAGGCTCATTTTTGGTTGAATGGCTACGTCAACAAGCAAAATTGCCGCATTTGGAGTGAAGAGAATCCACATGAGACCCATGAGACGCCATTACATCCACAAAAACTGACTGTTTGGTGTGCTCTATGGGCTGGAGTCATTGGGCCATACTTCTTCCGAAATAATGTTGGAGAGTCAGTTACCGTTAATGGAGACCGGTACAGAGCCATGATAACCGACTATTTTGTTCCCGAATTGGATGGCATGAATGTGGATGAGTTGTGGTTCCAACAAGACGGCGCTACATGCCACACAGCGCACGTCACAATCGATTTATTGAAGGAAACATTTGATGAGCGCATAATTTCGCGGAATGGACCTGTCAATTGGCCACCAAGATCGTGTGATTTGACACCATTGGATTATTTTCTTTGGGGATATGTGAAGTCGCTCGTCTACGCCAACAAACCAGAAACGTTAGGGGACTTGGAAGCCAACATTCGTGGCGCTATTGCCAACATACGGCCCCATATGCTCGAAAAAGTGGTTGAAAATTGGACCTGTAGAATTGGCTTTATTCGAGCCAGCCGCGGCGGCCACATGCCCGAAATCATATTTAAACATTAATGGCATAAAATTATCCTTCCAATAAAGCCAAATTGATGGACATTAAAACGATTTTCTTGTGTTTTATTTCAATTCGAAGTTCTATACCTCAATAAAAAACACCCTGTACATGCTGCACAAATGTTCAAATAGAAAGACTAAAAAACAACAAAATAAAGCAATGAGAATAATATTAAAGTGCAATAGATATACACCAATCCAAATTATGCTTGATATGTTGCAGTGGCTTAACATTAGACAAAGACTACAACTAAATACATGTATGTTTATTTACAAAATGAAAACAGGTAATGCCCCAGAATATTTAACACAACAAATAACCTACGTCAGCGAAGTCCAGCCATATAACCTTAGAAACGCTAATGATTTTAGAATCCATAGGGCATCCAACAATGCTATGAAAAGATGTCTACTTTACAAAGGTTTACAAGTATTCAACCAGTTACCAAATGAAGTAAAAAATGAAGAAAATTTAAATGTTTTTAAGAGAAATTGTATATGTATTATTAAAAATAATTTTCATCAGAGCCTTTAATTGAATTGACCAAAATTATTGTTAATTGTTTATCATAAAGTATTTTTAATACTACTTAAATAAATAAATAAATAAAATACAAAAAAAAAAAAAAAAAAAACATGCTACAGCAACGTTAAAGAATAATCTGTATGTATTAGATGAAGACAACACATTAAGAAAATTCACAAATACAGTAAGCAATTGCATTCATAAATGGCACATATATCTTGGACATAGACACATTAATGATATTAAGAATGGCGTAAAAATTAAATTATTTAACGGTGTAAGTTTTTCTAAATGTAATTGTAGTGATGTATGCGAAACATGTTTAAAGGCTAAAATGGCCAGGAAATCATTCCCTAAATCATCTGAAACCCGATCAAAAGAAATATTAGATTTAGTTCATAGCGATTTGTGTGGTCCGATGCAAAGTCCGTCATCTTCCGGCAGCCAATATTTCTTAACATTAATCGATGATAAAAGATACTCTATGATATATTTTCTTAAACATATAAGTGAAGCTATAGATAAAATCAAAGAATATGTTGCATATACAGAAAATAAGTTTGGGAAGCGGATAAAAATCATTCGTAGCGGTAGAGATGGCAATAAAACGGAGTGGCGGAAAGAAAAAATAGGAGCCTTGTAGAAATGGCAAGATGTATGCTATTTGATTCAAGTATAAATATTGGTCTGAAGCTGTTAATACAGCTAATTATTTGTTAAATCGGTTGCCATCAAATGCTACTAATATAACTCCATATGAATCCTGGTTTATGAGTAAACCAAATTTAAAATGTATCAGAAAATTCGGTTCTGAAGCTTTTGTACATATAAACAAACAACTATGTCGAAAATTTGATCCAGTTTCAATAAAGCATATTTTAATGGGTTACAGTGAACAATCCAAAGCATATCGTTTTTTGAATTCTAAAAATGGTAGAATTGTCGTGAGCAGAGATGTTAAATTTGTTGATAATGAATCTATAAATAAAAATTCAACTGCAGTTCCATATTTAATTACAGAAGAAAATAATGTTAAAACAGATCATATCTATCATTCGATCTTTCACACGATGAAAGAAAAAGAAGTATCAATTATGAAGTAATACAAAATTCAAATGAAAATGATCCTGAAGTAATTGATAACATAACCAACACAAGTAACGACGATGTTGTTACTTCCGAAGGTGATGACTTTACTGGATATGAATCAGCAGAAAACAATTTAACTTCTGAGGATGAAATTCAATTTAATCTAAGGATATCGTCAAGAACAACAAAAGGAATTACCCCGAACAAATATGCAAATATGATTTTAGCATCAGATGAACCTAAAAATTATAAAGAAGATATGAAAGATGTAAATAATAATGAATGGTATTTGGCAATGCAAGATGAAATCAATTCTTTAGCATTATACAGTACATGGATCTTGTTGAAAAGCCCAAGGATAAAGTCTTAGTTGGATGCAAATGGGTGTACAAACTGAAAACAACGGCTGATGGCTCTAAACGGTATAAGGTGCGTTTAGTTGCTAAAGGTTACACCCAAATGTATGGTCAAGACTTCGATGAAATATTTGCTCCTGTTGTAAAAATAACACTAAGAATATTATTAGCAGTGTCATCGTATAAAAATTTTTTTGTACACCACTAGATGTAAAATCTGCATTTCTGAATGGCAAATTAGACACGGAAATATATATCAAACAGCCTGAAGGTTTCATAGAAGTGGGAAAGGAAGAACTAGTATGTAAATTAAATAGAAGCATTTATGGACTTAAGCAATCTGCCGGATGTTGGAATCAGCGAATTAATGATGTTTTCATAAAAATCGGATTCAGAAGGAGAAAAGGTGACAATTGCTTATATATGAAAGAGTATCAGAATGATTTTTATTTATCTACTATTTATCTACATAATAATTGCCTGCAAGCACGAGAGAAGTATTAAAAATCTTATCAGAGATATAGAAGCGCATTTTAATATAACAGATTTGGGATCATTAAAACTATATCCAGGTATTAATATTTCAAGAAACAGAAATGGTATATTTTTTATGGATCAATAACAATCAATATCGGAAAGTTATCGGTCCATTACTTTATTTGGCAGGAAATACAAGACCAGATATAGCATTAGCAATATCACTATTGTCAAGAAAAGTAAGCAAGCCAAATTCAACAGATTGGAGTGAAATAAAAGGAGTAATGCGTTATTTGAAGGGAACTATAAACCTGAAATTGTGTGTGGGAACAACTCAAGCACTAAATCTAGAAGTTTTTTCTGATTGGGTTGGAGAAAGTAATGGAAGAAAATCTACAAGCGGGTGTCTTTTAAAATTAGGAAACTCAACAATTCATTATGCTGCTGGAAAACAAAATATTGTAACTCTTTCTTCTACAGAAGCAGAGTTAGTAGCTTTAACTGAAGCAAGTCGGCAAGCTGTATGGATTACTAGACTTTTAGATTTTAATCTTAAAACAACTCAAATAATGTTTGTCGATAACCAAAGTGCATTAAAAATACTGGAATCTGAGAAAATTAATTCAAGATCCAAACATATAGATGTTAAATATTTTTATGTTAGAGATCTTATGATAAATGGTACCATTTTATTTCTTCCAACTGATGAAATGACTGCAGATATTTTTACAAAACCATTACCAAAAAAGAATAACAAAATTAAGTTATTGAGAAGGGGCGTTGATTATATACTTTGTTCAATAACACTTGTTATTATTTTAAACATATATTCTTTTGACTTAAATGTAGTTTTGAACTTAAAATTTTCTTAAAAAGGAAAATTACTTCAAATAAAACTTTTATGTAGCAAACAAGTCTTCTTCTTTTTATTATTTCAAGACCTAAAGCAACCTCAAGCTAAAACATATCAGCTTTTTCGAATTTTCGTTCACCAAATCGCACGAAAGAATCAACCGATTTTGAACCGTGAAAAGCGTAAAACAAACAAACCACTTTTGCAAAACAATTCGTTTTCTAGTTTTTATTTTTTGATATTTCTCAAAATGTAGGGATCCGAGTCATGTAAATTTGAAAGAGTCCCTTGAAAAGCAACTAGTTTGCGGATCAAAAGTTGCAGTATAATTCTAAATGGGTCTATACAACGGTATTTCATGATATACTAAAATGAATAGAAGACATTAAAGTCTTTCATTTAATATGTATACCATAAATAAACGATAAGTAATAAATATAATGCATTATAAATTATATTCTAAATTTACAAAGATATTCCAGGGTAAATTTGGTAACCCCATGATATGGGCACATTGTAGGTTTACTTTGTATATGTATATTGTACATAAATGCGTACGCACATGCAACTTCTAAAATCTTTTCTCAAACTGTTTAATTTTTACAAATAGGAACTTTAGTGTAAATAATTGTTAACCTGTGTCAAAAACCTCGATATAGACTAATAGTAGTATGGAATATATGCTAAAGATATCCCATTCCAAACGGTGACGGAACCAGGAGATATCACAACAAATAATACCTAAGTATGTATTCAAACGTACTACGTTTATTGATTGCAATTGCTGCAGTATATAGAACAGCATAACATACCTTTATTTTTACAAAAGCCTCATTGCAGTCAGCTAGTAAATATTTTGCTTTTCGCGAGTATATTCGAACGACACCGAGCAATAGATGACCAGATGTACGTAAAGCTAACTTCACTTTAGGTTGCATTATTCCTTCCACAGATTTCTCTATATTTGTCTCAAATACATGAGCTTTAGTTATTTTCTTGTCCCAATGAGCTGCGAGCCAAACCCTTGCCAAAGGTCCCTTTTTGGCCAAGATTATATGAGCATAAAACATTTCTCTGTTTTCTGTTACTAACTAAAAAAAATTCTAGCAATAATTCGCATTAGTATAAAACTCTATAAGTCAGTAAAATTTTACAATAGCGATAACAAAAGCAGCGCTTGCGTCGATTATTGAGTGGTGAGTTGTTTTTACAATTAGAGATGACACTTAATAAGCTAAATGTCAAGGTACACAAGGCAAATTCAATTAGGTGACCTTATATCAGCAAATGTCGATCAGATGATTTTGACCTGGGCTGTCAAAATCTTCTTCTGCTTACTTTGTTTTTTTTATCAATTAAAACTAAACTTTTTTAGGCGCCAAAATTTTATTAAAAAAGTGATCAAAAACAATATGCGGATGTGCTTTATGTGCAACAAGAAGTTCAGCATGAGAGAGGTAACTTTATACCATGTACCAAAAGATGTTGGAAGCATGAGGCAAACATCTGTATCACAATATATTTCTTTTTTCTACTCAACTAAACTTGACACTTCAGAAGCCTGTACACTAACAAAATACATGTTCTTTATACAGAGTTGCATATATAAGTTCACCTTAATGAATTCGCCTTGAAGATACATATATATATGGCACAGGAAAATGTTATAGGCCCAACAAGATTTCAAAAAACTAAAAGGTCATTTTATTAAAGATAAAGAGAATAATAATTTTAACTGCAATAATACATATTTGCAGTGTACGGTGACAAATATAGATTCAATTCCGACTGTTCTTTACGAATATCTGGCATCATAAGCTATTTCAGTATTAATATATGGCAGTACTATTTTAGCCATTTTGTACATTTCTTTCAAGGCAGATTTACCAGGTACTCTCAGTACCGCAGCTGTATATTGCAATTTGTTGAGCTACTGTGAAAAGTTTATATACAAGCCAAGGCAAATTCATAACAGCTAGCCTCGACAGCTGTTTTAAGAATTTTTTGCTACTTTGCTCTGATCAGCCACGACTGTCAAAGAATATTTACTAGTCTTCTTCTTTCCTTGAAGAAAATTTTTAATTTCTGACTAGAAGAATAAAAGTGTTTGTGTAAAAGTATTTGCATAAAAATATTAATTCTGCAGCTGTTGAATGAGAAACTTTTCCTTAAGAGATAACTTCAGTTTATTTTGGTTATTTAAATTACTCGTAACAGTAATTTTTATTTTCTTTGACTTTTCCTTGGTTTTAAATTTAGCTCTTAGTTTAAACATTTTCTAATAACATATTTATTTTTCAATCACTGTCAGTAGATTATAGTGGCTCTAGTTCTTCTGTAAAGTGAGCTTAATTGCATAATCTTTTGTTTGTAAATAGAAATGTGTGGCGTTTTTATTTTATAAATAATTTAGCTTCGAATCTTTCTTGGGCACATAGAAGATCTTTCTTGATTTCAATGAAGGCCACTTGTGTCTCTTAATGTAATAAGAAATGATGGTCAAGAATGTCTTGATACCTATAACTTTAATAATCATATTCTTGTGAACATCATCTGGTTCTGAGGTCCATTTAAGAAAAGCAGCTACATTCTTGGCCAATTGACTTTGAGTAGGTGGGGTGCCATCTTGATATTCAATAACCTTAAGACAAATGAAATGGTAACTACAATATTGGTTTATTATGAAATATTACTGACCTCATTGTACAGCACTTGGGCCATACCAATTGTACGAAATTGTGGTTAAAATATTGACCTTCAAGCAGTTGTACACCAGCTAGTGCGTCAAAGTACCCGGTAAGTAAGGAGAAGATGTAGTCTTCCCCACCTTTACGGGCTGAAACAATGTAACTTAAGTCAGGAGGGTAGGCACCATTCTTAGCAGCACGGGCAGCCTCTTCGTTGGGGTACGGAGAGGGGAAGTAATCCGACAATTTACCGGGATGATCAAAATATCTACCAGTATCATCTGGACCGTCACGAACCTGGTAAATAAGCAACAGTTCAAATTTTTTAAATACTTATATATGAACATACACTATTTTTACCATAATTCCCTCAGCTTGGGCTTCAGTATGGGTAACACCAATTAGATTGCGGTAGGCAATATATTTCATAGAGTGGCAGGCACCTTCTCAAATGTGGTGTATCGTCTTGCGTAAAATATGTAATCGATTTTCCCGGTCTTTTTGCTCTACCTGTGCGGTCAATACGATGTACATATGTATATACGATATAGTACAAGGTGGAGTCATAGTTTATGACCAAGTTAACTCCCTTGAAATCAAACCTCGTCCCATAAGATCAGTGCAAATTAAAGAGAAGTTCTTGTTCAACAAATTCAGTGGCAGCATTTTGTGCACCAGCATTAACACGAACTAAATGCTTTAGATTATTCAACGCCCACTTGGACACAGGCACTGTGTATGTTGCACTAAATAAAGCTATCTTCTTGTTTCGATTTACTTTATTTAAAATAAAAATTAATAATCAGCACCATAGGCGTATTCTATGATCAGCACGTGCTGATGTGATAAAATATAAGCAACTCTATGCAATTCATTCACAAATGTCAAAATACTAATTTGACATACGAAGCTGTTTGACAGTCCTGGAAGATCCATATTAATTCGCTTTCGCCGCGAGTCTACCTTATATTGATATACCTTGGTTGCTTTGTTGTAATGAATTCGCTTTGCATATACCTGATAATTGTACCATGGTGCATACATAATTAATAATTTAGAAGATATACCCACTGACTGGGAGCAAGTGGACAAACAAATTTAAGTTTGGGGTTTTCTACATGAGAGCAGCAATATGTACAAATTAAAGATATGTATATACCAAACTACATAATTATAATTTGTCTCCATTGAACGTATGCAAATTGGCTGAGCTATCTAAAGAATGTCGAAAATAATTCCATGATCAGCGGTAGGAGCAGGGCTGCCAGAAATGCCGATTTATCGGCATTTTGACGATTTTTACTTCAAAAATTTCAATATGCCGATTTGCCGATTTTACCCCTAAAAAATGCCGATTTTTTAATAATAGTGTGGAACATCTTTTATTATATAATTCTATTATTATATAATTCTCCTTTTAATAACAATTCAATTGCCTTGTTGTAGGTGTGCACGAAATTCCGATGTTCCTTAGAAAATAAAACTTTAAAAGAAGGAATTCTTTATTCTAAAGATTATTTGAAAATGAAAAACTCTAATTTCGAAATAAATAACGATTTAATAAAAATGTCAAAATCAAATATTTATGATTGATTTATGAAAACCACATTATTTCCAATTTTTGTATTATATTTACGAATTTTGTTCAAACATTTTAGGATTTACAGTTACATATTAGATAATATTCTAAATTTTTAATTGTATTTTGTAACCCCTATTTTAGAACCTACGAGTAGAGTTAATTTTTAGGAAATTCTGAAATATAATAGCAAAATTTTGAAATACTATTGGAAAAGACGTATATATTTTAATTGGAACGAAGTTCCTTATGAGACGTTGCGGAGGGGTACCCTAACCGGGAAGAAACGTCCGGAACGTAAGATATTTTGTTTCTAACTCAATGTTTAAGACGTATGAGTAATACAATTCCATACAAACAAATATTAATCATACGCAGCCGGGCCGTGACAGAATTCAATTTCGTTTGGGAACAAAACTGATTCTGTATTTTCGTTGATCGGCGAAAAGAAAAATCCTAATAAAATATGTATACCCGAATAATAATTCTGTTTTATAAAAAGCAAGTTGATCGTATGTATTTTTAGTAAGTAAAAGTCATTCTAAATGAATAAAATAATAAATCGTTTCTGTTAAATTGACAATTGGGAGATTAAACGAAACCCCAAAATAATTTCAAACCTTGTGAGGTGCAAATTTATTGATCTATACATGCTGTTTTATGTATAATATTAAATAAATTATATTGAATTGTTTTTGTTTATATGTTAAAATAAGTTTTTTAATTAATGCCGATTTTTTGCGGATTTTAAGAAATGAAAGTGCCGATAATGCCGATTTTTTTTGGGAAATTTGCTGATTTTTCACGAAAAATTTCTGGCAGCCCTGGGTAGTAGACTAAATATTTTTTATAAATTTCCGACTGGACAGCAAATGTTAGCTTTTGATCGCAGGTAGCGATCATATGGCATATTCTTAGTTTTTAAGTTATAAGCTCAAAAATAAATCAAGACATGTATTCACCTTTTAGAGTCTTTTGAAATCTTGTTGGGCCTATAACTTTTTTCCTAGGCTTTTCCAAAATATGCTAACTATTGCCATCGACGCGCAATTTTGTTAGTTTTTAATCGCAGATAGCGTCAATATTGGCGTATTCTTAGTTTTTGAGTTATAAGGTCAACACTAAAACAAGAACTTTATATGTATATTGACCTTTTAGAGTTTTTTGAAATCTTTCAATATATGCGAACTATTGCGATCGACGCTCAATTTTGTTTTTGATCGCAGGTAGTGTCATATTTGGCATATCGTTAGTTTTTGAGTTATAAGATCAAAACTAAAATAACTCACTATAAAGTATAGCAAGCACATGGCGCAAAACGATTCTTAGAAAAAAAAACGCCCACACCCTACTTTAGTCTCGGTTCGCACTATGAAATTTTGTTTCATGAAAGTGGCAGTTTGTCGGTGAGAGGGCAGAGAAGAATGGTGTCGGGTACACACTTTCATGTTCACTGAAATTCTGTTTTGTATTGTAATTCGTAATTGTCAACATGAAGTTGGCTGTACCATTATTTTTTATTTAACTTTATTTTTATATTCTTTTAATGGTAGTGACAGCAAAAATTTGTTTTAGAGTGCAAGGAAGAAAAATAATGTGAAAGTAAACAAACAAACATATTAAGTTTCATGAAATTAACTTTCAGTGTGCAGACACGAGTGAAATTTTAAAAGAAAATTTCAGAAATTTCATGAAAGAAAATTTCATAGTGCGAACCGAGACTTAATAACAAATTTTGTAAACAAACCAGCCATATTTGTAAACAAACCTGCCACGTGTTCCAAGAAAAAAACTCTTGTTAAAACTGTAAATATGGCATCTTGTTTTCTTCACTAGCGTAATTAATTTGGAGATTCTTGTGCTCCAGAAGGCAAATTTAATCATTTTAAATATTACTTTTTCATGCCCTTCACAAAAAGTGGAAGTATATATAAGTTTGTGAAGGGTATATATAACTTTGTCATTCCATGTGTAATTTCTTCGATATCGATATAGGACCCCATAAAGTATATATATTCTGGATAATTATGAATAGCGATGACCGTCTGTACGTGAAATCGGTTTTCCCAAGCCCCCAGAGGAGCTAGAGACTTCGTTCTTGGACCGTTGGAAATGAACTTAAATAGAGTTGTATTGAAATTCAGAAAGATCCGAAGTACGGTTCCAGAACTGGGAAGCTGACACCTATTTCTCGAAGCAAAATTTATACAAAAAATCAATTATTTTTTTTAATGTTTGTAAATTAAACCTATTTGGTGCTTTGGGAAGCCTCAATGGTCTATTATTTTTTTCCAGGGATGAGAAATTAAAAATTTTTTTTCGGCATTTTGTAGTACATGTAGTAACTAAAATTGCTAAAAATGTTAAGTTTTTCTTTAACAAAACCTCTTTATGCGTCATGAAGATTTGCATTGGCAAAAAAAAAATTTTTTAAACTAAAATTTTGCTTCCAGGGGTGGGAAATTGAATTTTTTTTATACATACGTGAAAGTAGTCAAACAGGCAACTGATGTTGTTTTTTTTTTTTTTTTTTTTTTGCTTACTTAAACTGTCTTATAATTTAAGAAGAACAAAATTAATATAAAAAATTTCGAATCCAGGCTTGGACAAGTGTAATATTTTATAGTACATGAAAGTGACCAAAGTGGTTAAAAATTTAAAATTTTTCTTAAATAAAACTACTTTATACCCCATGAAGAGTTGCACTGATCAAAAAAAAAATAAAGAGAAAAAATTTTAATTTGGCTTCCAGGGCTGGGAAATTGAAATTTGTTTATACATAAAAGTAACCAAAAAGGCAACTATCGTCGGTTTTTTACTAATTAAAACAATTTTTTTGTTCAGGAAAAACAAAATTGGTATCAAAAATTTAAAAATTCAAAATTCGGTTCCATGATTGGAAAATCGAAATTTTTCGGTAGATAAAAATAATTATATAAGTTCCCAATTTTGGGTTTTTCAATGAATTAATCCTGTTTTAATCCTGTGTGTAATTAAATTGGTATTAAAAAATTAAAAATTCGGTTCCAGGGTTGGGAAATCGAAATTTTTTAGTACTTTATATATCAGGAAGAAATAAATTGGTATTAAAAAGCAAAAAATCTAAAGGACTATTCTACGGTTAAACAATTAGAACATTTTGGAGTACATGAAACGGATTTTTACTTTTTGTTTTTAAATTAAACATATTTAATATATTTGAAAGACGTTCAGACGTATTAGAAATAAGAAAAGCCAAATATTTAGCTTTCCAGTCAACAAATTTAAACTTTTTCTTATATATAAAAGTAACCGATAATATCATTTTGATATTTTAATCAAACCTACTTTCTGTTTTGGCAAGAAAGAAAGAAAGAAGAGTTACATCTGTGAAGTGCTATATTTCGGCTGTGCCGAATATTGCACTTTTACTTGTTTCACTTGTTGTTTTCCATTTTCAAACAACTTTATAACAATTGGATTATATTTTTTTACAAATGTGTTGTTATCTTATCAGCTCATCGATATTTGAAATAGCATACTAAGTTATGACGGGGTAGTTCACATTAGTTATATATTTCGTTTAAAATCATAAAAGAAGTGTTAGTTTTATCTCCGAAAATGCTAAAATAGTCAAGCTGATTCTGATTCTTTGCAGCACAACGCACTACAGGTATTACAACACAAATAGATCTTACGTGTTATTTTTCACTTACAATATAACTGTGCAATTTTTCGTATTGTACAATCATATCACCAATGTGTACGTCATATTCAAAGGTAGCACAATATATTGGCAGAAACAAAATTTTTCGATTTTTATTGTACAAACCAAAAAAAATTGCAATATACTCTGAAATGTGTTGTCAACATTGTACAATAAAATAAATGGTTTCATCACTTATGTATGTCGCTAAACATTTTTATTTATAATTAATTAGTAATAGATATATTTATTTTAAATTGAACCAAAACGTTTAATAAATGCAACTTCGCAATTTACTAGTCCATATGCTTTGCGTATAGGTTATGTTCACTTTTTATTGTAAGAAAACTGCGCCATATTTTGTTTGAAAATATTGTGCCACTTATTGCATAATATAAGGCAAAATGGAAATAATATCAAGATTAATATATACAATCATATTGTATAATGAATGGGCCGCTTTAAAACCATAAACAGCTGATTTCACGTTCATACTGCAAATTGTGGCTTAACATACAGGCTGTATAATTTAATTTATATGGTTTAACATACAGGTTGTACAAATGTTCAAAATACATTGGATCACACATAGAAATGTGTGAAGTAGTTGCAATACTTGTTCTCTATCTTTACAATACTTAATTGACAACCTGTACAACAGACACTTTTGTTTGAAGGCAAAAAGAACACGTTTCAATTCGTCTATTTTCTCCTCCCATATACCAATGAAAATATTTTCACTAAAATCGTTCTTGTGGCTGCATCCATTTCGGCAATGTTTTCATAACATTCTTATTAAGATGAACAATACCAACTGTTGCCAATTAATAACTTGGCAGCACTCAGCTTAGCACAGCTAAAAACAAGGTTACATTTCATAAAACCTACTTAGACCAATTCGAAAGTGGTTTTGTTAAATAGCTGACTACACGAACAAGCTGGGATGGTGTTTTCATTCATGGGTGCGTAAATTACAATAAAAATTATTAGTTTGAATAGATTCCCTCCTTTACATATTCTGGGATAGAAAGAGTTTTTCTGGATAGATAAGTATACCGAAGAATATATTCCAGAAATTTCTTTGATATAAAAGATGGCTGAATTGGCGAAAAACCTGAAGGGAAAATTGGATATTCGGCCAATGCTAGCTTATGCTTGGTTTCCACTATGTCATTTTTGTTGTCAAATTGTCCAAATTGTTGGCAATTGTATGAAAACGGGTTGTCATATGGCGTTATCTATGTTTGCATTACTGACTGCAAACATAGATGACGCCATATGACAACCCGTTTTCATACAATTGCCAACAATTTGGACGATTTGACAACAAAAATGACATAGTGAAAACCATGCATTAGTGTCGGGATGTTGACACGCGGTTGTAGGTATCAGACACTAAAAGAATTTGAAATCGTTCACAACGTTCTCGGGATATTTGAAGCACGGACATAAAATCTAAAGTAAAAATTCTCATTGTTAAAGTGGAAAAATAATAAACCAAAGTAAGTAAAAAGAAAAAAAGTGATAGTCTATATTATCGAAGAAAATTAATAGTTGGAAAGAAACATTGAAGGTCAGGGGCAAGGCAATTCCAAAATAATTTACCCCAGAAGGAAGTTAAAGTCCAAAACTAAGCACCTGGCTAGGAGTTTCAGTCATCAGCTGTGGAAGTGTAGGATATGTGATACACAACAAACAGGCCCGAGAACTTTCTTGCTCATTATAGCCAGGTAATAAAAATCAGAAGTTTTTACCATCTATACCCGACAAGATAGTAGCGAACAAACGGAAAAAAAGATCAACTCCTATTTTGCAAGGCAAAAGGAATTTTAAGTATCTAAACGAAAAGAAGCAAAAATAAATATATGAAATAAAAGGATTTTAAATGTTTAAAAGAGAAAAATCCTAAGAAATATATAAAAAAGGGAACCATTAACAAAAAGAAACAAATTCAAAGGAAAAATAACAAGAACTACAAAAAAAAAAAAAAAATATATATATATATATATATATATATATATATATATATATATATATATATATATATATATATATATATACATATATATATATATATATATATATATATATATATGTATATATATATATATATATATATATATATATATAGCAAAAGGAAGAGGATAGAAATTTATATTTTAGTGTATGTTTATGTAGGTTAGGTTAGGTTAGCAGGTTGCTGGTAAAGGAAAGAAAAGAGAGTCCAGCCCACTTGGGTCCAATTATGTTGATCCCTTTGTGATACCTGTATTAAGGAAGAGTGAAAAGATAAGAGATGAGGAAGAAGTAGGGATAGTCGAAGTTAAGGTAAGAAAGATAGTAAAGAAAATAGTAAAGAAGAAAGTAAAGAAGAGAATGGGATACATAACCAACAGCTATGGTCGTGCATACACGTCCCAGAGGAGTCAGCTGCCGAACCAGCCACTGCTCCTAATAAAGAGACTCAGGTATCTTAGCCCTATCTCTGATATCTCCGAAATGTCTCCAAAGCGTGTCCTGCCCAGAGACTGCAGGCGCTGCTCCTCCAGAGCAGGGCAGAAGCAGAGGAGGTGTGCAATGCTTTCCTCCTCCTCCTCATCATTGCAACTGGAGCAGTAGTCATTATAGGGAAGACCCATGCGCCTGGCATGGATCCCAAAGGTGCAGTGACCAGTAATTGTGGCCACCATATTGCGTAGATGACCTCTTGCGAAGTTTAAAAGATCCCTCGTCCTCCTAGAGTCCAGGCGGGGCCATAAGACTCTTGATATTTCGCAAGTGGATTCTCTGAACCACCTGTCCTGAGCTAATTCGAATAGTGCAGCATCAATGCGTCTCCAGCAGGATGAGAGTGGAATCCCACTTAGTTGGTCAATGTCGGCCTCCTGAAGTGTGGTTCCTCTCCCCGCCAGTTCACCCGCCTTAATATTGCCCATGGTGGTCCCATGTCCCCGCACCCAGTTCAAGGTGATGCGTAAATGTTCCGCAAGTCCGTCAAGGGCTCCGCGGCATTCCTGGACAAGTAGGGATGTGCTATACACCCCCGTAAGAGACCTTATTGCAGCCTGACTGTCGGTAATGAATTGGATGTCCCGGTTCGATATCCGATAAAACCTTAGCCACAACGCTGTCCTTTTGATGGCAGATATTTCCGCCTGTAAAACGCTACATTCATCCGGGAGTCTGAAGGACATCTCGATTCCAAAGTCTGGAATAAAGACACCCCCACCGACCCTGCCCCCCCGTTTGGAACCGTCCGCAAAAATCTGTACGGATCCGTGCAATGGGGAGAACCCTTCCGCCAGAGAAAACCTAAATTTCCTACTGAGGTAGGGTACCGGAGTGCATTAGTCGATAAGATGCGGTAGATTACCCATCGTGTCCAAAATGCTAGCATGACCCCATAGTCTATGGGTCCATGCGCCTATTGTGTCCATTCTGACTGCGGTGCATACAGCCAGATTCCTAGCAGTCAGGTCCGCCGGAAGCTAGCACAGCACGGCAAAAAGCGCCCTTGTTGGCGTCGTTCTAAGAGCACCCGTTATCATAAGTGCCATTCTGCGGAGAACCCTCTCCATGTTGGATCGGTTCCTCGCCACGTCCAGTGCTTTCCACCAGACCACAATACCATAGAATAGTATAGGTTTTATCACAGTCTCTAGTATCCAATTTATCCCCTTTGGTCTTATGCCCCAGGTAGGGCCAATTGCTCTCCTACAGACATAAATTGCCATCGAGGCTTTCTTCACTTTCCTGGACATTAGAAGTCCATAATAGCTTACTATCAATCACAACACCCAAGTATTTGACTTTATCCGAGAGGTTCAAGGTAATGCCATTCAGTCTTGGGTGGATGAATGAGGGAATCTTGTACCTTCTCGAGAAGAGTACCAGTTCCGTTTTTGTAGGGTTGACGCTGAGTCCGCTTCTCAAACACCAATCGTTAACCCCTTTTAATGCTGTCTCCAGCCTCCGTGACATAGTGTCAAGATGGAAACCCGATATTGCCACTGCAACATCATCTGCTTATGCAACAGTCTTAATATCCATGGTCTCTAGACTTCTAAGCAGCAGATTCATCGTTACATTCCACAATAAGGGTGACAGCACCCCACCCTGCGGTGTTCCCCTGTGGGCCCTCCAGGTGATGGTGGCTGTACCTAAGGTGGAGGTAATAATTCTGCGTGAGAGCAAATTTTCAATAAGCCGAATGGTCGTCCGGTCAATACCCAGCTCGCCTAGAGCGTGAATAATTGACATCGGATCAATGTTGTTAAAGGCCCCTTTAATGTCCATGAAGGCGGCCATAGTATACTCCTTGTGCTCCAGGGACTTCTCTATATGTCCCACGAGCGAGTGAAGGGCAGTCTCAGTCGACTTGCCTTTGGTGTAGGCATGCTGAGACGCGGAGAGGAGAGAGTGATCTATGGATGTTCTTATGTGAACCTCTATAACCCTCTCCAGTGTTTTCAAAAGGAAGGATGTCAGGCTTATGGGCCTGAAATCCTTCGCCTTAGTGTGCGAAGTCTTCCCTCCCTTAGGAATGAAGATCACGACGCATTTTGTCCAGTTTGTTGGAATATATGACCAAAGGATACAAGCTTTGTATATAGCTAGTAGCCATGGAACTACGAGAGCTGCGTTCCGTTGCAGGTCCGCGGGTATAATGCCATCCGGTCCTGGAGATTTGAACGGATGGAAACTATTAATGGCCCAGCATATCCTTTCCGCATCCATGTCAATGGAAGCAGAAGGCTGGCTGTGTGAGGGGTATACCAGCGGTATTACCACATCAGATTGGGAACCCGGGAAGTGGGTGTTCATAAGAACCTCTAACGATTCGATACCATTAGTGGTCCAGCTGCCGTCATCCTTGTGGATGTAGCCGGGTATCGACGGCTGTTTGGCTAGGATCCTACGCAATCTGCATGTCGCGGAGGTAGATTCTACACTGGTGCAGAAGCTCCTCCAGGTCTTTCGTTTTGCGTTCCTGACCTCATTCTTGAATCTATTCAAGGAGGCTTTATAGAGTGTCCAGTTTCCCGTTCTCTTTGCCTCGTTGAAAAACTTGCGGCAGTTCCTCCTGGTGACTGCTATATCATCAGTCCACCACGGCGGTCTTTGCTTGTTACGCTGTACAGATGGCCTGCAAGATAGGCCTGTGGCCATCTCAAACGCATTCGTCAGTGTGTCCACTGCCTTGTCAATGTCCGCAGCTTCCCCTATGGTTGGAGGATGCGCAATAGAATTGGTGAGGATAGAGCTCTGTTCCTCCCAATTTGTTCTACGTCTGTTGACGCACAGTCTTATGCTAGTACCTAAATTGCCAACAGCAAAGGTTAGATAGCGGTGGTCCGAGAAGGAACAGTCAGAGGAGACCTTCCAATCTCGTATTAAATTAGCATGTCTTGCACTTATAAGTGTTATATCTAACACCTCCTGTCTGTTTGATACGATAAAAGTTGGTTCTGAACCCTGATTTGACACCACTAGTTTGTTTTCTAGAATGAAATCAAAGATACACTCACCCCTTTCATTTGTATTTGTGCTGCCCCAGATATGGTGGTGCGCATTTGCGTCGGCTCCAAGTATTATGGGAGTGCATTTTGCATTTGCAACCTGAACCAAGTTGCGGACCAGTTTGTTTGGAGGTGGGCCCTGGTGATCGTGGGCCATATAGCAGGAGGCAAACCACACGGAGGTTTGTCCTGTCTCCCAGGCTGCAGTCACCGTGTCTTCATCACTATAATTAGATAGAATGAAGATATTCAGGTTGGCTTTCGCTAGAATGCAGGATCTAATGTTTTTATCATCATTACCTGAGTTTTTGGCATACAGCAGTTTGTAGCCCTTTACGCCGAGACCAAGAATTTTGCCTTTGGAGGTCCATTGCTCCTGGATCAGCGCAATATCCTCTCCGCTCTCAGAGAGCCGGAGGGTCAACGCAGCAGAAGCTGCCTTGCAATGGTGAAGGTTGATTTGGATAACCTTCGCCATTTTAAATATCCGGGTCATAGTTGACGACGATTTCCGCGACCTCTGGATTTGGGTCCAGAATCGCGTTCTCGTCTTCCGCGAACTCCAGTCTCTCCAGGAGGTCTCCAAGCAGACATGAGTCTGTTTGGGAACATCCCGAAGTTACTGATTCCGCGGTGTCGACTGTGCCCTCCTTTTCGGTAGCCTTGGCTGACCCTTGCGACCCCTCCGTTCGGTCGGGGTTTTCGGGATCGGGTTTGTCATCACCCCGGTATATACGGAGCCTGATGCCCATGAACCCATAGTACACCAGGCCCTGCCTACCCCGGAGTAGAGACAACGTCTCCTTGTTAAGGACCACGATCGCCTTCCTGCGGGCACCTACCGGCTCGAAAACCTTTACTATCCTCCAGTCACTGGTAGGTAGGTCTGGGTTTCCTCTCCGGAAGATGTCTAGGATTTCCGCAGGGTCATGTGGTTCCGCCGGAATGATCGCAATTGCTCTCGGTCGGCGGGGAATGTCGCTGACCGAGATCAATTCCAACCTCGCGCCCGACCACACTTCCCCTAGGGACTCAATCAGGTTCTTAAGCTGCGATGTCGACGGCTCGTCCCTACATGAGACCAGTTTGACGTGGCCCTGGAACCAGCCGGCATCTGTAAATTGCGGCGAGTGCCCTTGAATCCCCTCTGGATTCTGCAGGTAGACATTCAGTAATCTTTGACAGATCAATCCCCATTTTTCGTGGTTGATTGAGCCGTCGCTGTTACTGCGGTCAACAATAGCCCTTACCAACGGGTTTCTTGCAACTTCGCTGTAAGGCCTATTTATAACCGTAGCCTCCTGCCTGGGTCGCTTGCTCGATGGCTGCGTTTTTTTCTGCTGTTGCGGCTCTTCCGCTGAGCGTTGCCTTTTCGGCGCTGAACTAGTGAACGCTTCAGCATTGGAGCCGCTTTGGGCAGCCAGACGGGCCTTGGCCCATGCCAGCGCGGATTTCTCCTCACTGGTTAGGTCCTTGGCTTGTTTTTTGCCTAACTGCTCGATATGGCGTAGAGCAGCCCGCTCTTCAGCGAAGACTTTCCGCGCATCGAATTGTCGATTGCGCCCTTTCTTATCATTTAAGACAGCTGCTCGTGCCTCAGCTGTGTTTGAGGCAGCCGGTGCAGCTGCTGATGTGGTTTTGGCGGGTGCTTGTGGCACTGCTGACTTTACTCCAGCTGGCGCACCCACCGATTTAAAAATTGGTGCTTGTGGCACTGCCGGAGTTTTTCCGGTTGGCGCACCTTTGCTGGCCTTAGCCTTTGCTGCTGCAGATGTACTTGGGCTTACGTCCAAGGACACGCTCCGCTGCAATCTAGCCTTCCCTAGTGGGAGGGCTAGCGGTTTATTTAGTTTTGTTTTTGTGTCAATTTTGTTCCCACGAGTTGCGCGTAACAGGTTATGTTTATGTATATTTATGTATTATTATATTTTTATATATAATTTTAGATCTTTGTATAATTTTTGTTTGTCTGTAACATACCTAGGGTGCATAAGGTCGTTCAAGGCGAATTCAATTGAATTCGCCTTGGGGTCGTTGTTAAGCAATCGGGGTAAAAAAATTTATAAGGTATAGTTGGGTAACCGCTGTCCGGTAGATGGCAGTACCATAAAAATCAAAATAATTAGTTATTTGATTGGCCGGAAACGAGAGATAATTTAAAAGATAATTCGACAGAAAACTAACTTTAGAGAGCTCTTTCAAGTTAGGTATTAGGCAATAAAATACATTTTATTAAGATTTTGATCATTACGGATGTTTTTTTGTCTTTTCTTTTGTCCTGTGCAACCTATGTAGGTAAAATAAGCAATTGTTCAGATTTTTATATGTAGTATTGTTTTAGTTTTCTTCTATTCAGTAAGATAGGTTGTAAGATTTATTTTAGTTTGTAAGAAATTTTTAATCATTGTAGAGAGTAAGAGAAATACATTGTATAGCATAGTATTTTTTTTTTAATAAATAATATTGTTATATGTAAAGGAAAGGGAATATTATGAAGTGTGATTAATTTGGTAAAAGGGTGAAGGCATGAAGGTAATGTAAAGGTGGAAGGGTCGGCACATTAGTGGGTCACAAAAATTAAAATTTTTCGGTTCGAATTGTGACATGGTTGGGAGGGCATTGTAGGACACAACATCTGCCTGAGATAAAAAGAGGATGGAAAGGTGATATTAGAGTGGTATGTGTTAATTGTTCATATATATATATATATATATATATATATATATGTATATATATATATGTATATATATATATATATATATATATATATATATATATATATATATATATATATATATTTATATGTATATATATATATATATATATATATATATATATATATATTTATTTTTATATTCTTTTAATGGTAGTGACAGCAAAAATTTGTTTTAGAGTGCAAGGAAGAAAAATAATGTGAAAGTAAACAAACAAAAATATTAAGTTTCATGAAATTAACTTTCAGTGTGCAGACACGAGTGAAATTTTAAAAGAAAATTTCAGAAATTTCATGAAAGAAAATTTCATAGTGCGAACCGAGACTTAATAACAAATTTTGTAAACAAATCACCCATATATGTAAACAAACCTGCCACGTGTTCCAAGAAAAAAACTCTTGTTAAAACTGTAAATATGGCATCTTGTTTTCTTCACTAGCGTAATTAATTTGGAGATTCTTGTGCTCCAGAAGGCAAATTTAATCATTTTAAATATTACTTTTTCATACCCTTCACAAAAAGTGGAAGTATATATAAGTTTGTGAAGGGTATATATAACTTTGTCATTCCATGTGTAATTTCTTCGATATCGATATAGGACCCCATAAAGTATATATATTCTGGATAATTATGAATAGCGATGACCGTCTGTACGTGAAATCGGTTTTCCCAAGCCCCCAGAGGAGCTAGAGACTTCGTTCTTGGACCGTTGGAAATGAACTTAAATAGAGTTGTATTGAAATTCGGAAAGATCCGAAGTACGGTTCCAGAACTGGGAAGCTGACACCTATTTCTCGAAGCAAAATTTATACAAGAAATCAATTATTATTTTTAATGTTTGTAAATTAAACCTATTTGCTGCTTTGGGAAGCCTCAATGGTCTATTATTTTTTTCCAGGGATGAGAAACTAAACATTTTTTTTCGGCATTTTGTAGTACATGTAGTAACTAAAATTGCTAAAAATGTTAAGTTTTTCTTTAACAAAACCTCTTTATGCGTCATGAAGATTTGCATTGGCAAAAAAAATTTTTTAAACTAAAATTTTGCTTCCAGGGGTGGGAAATTGAATTTTTTTTATACATACGTGAAAGTAGTCAAACAGGCAACTGATGTTGTTTTTTTTTTTTTTTTTTTTTTTTTTTGCTTATAATTTAAGAAGAACAAAATTAATATAAAAAATTTCGAATCCAGGCTTGGACAAGTGTAATATTTTATAGTACATGAAAGTGACCAAAGTGGTTAAAAATTTAAAATTTTTCTTAAATAAAACTACTTTATACCCCATGAAGCGTTGCACTGATCAAAAAAAAAGAGAAAAAATTTTAATTTGGCTTCCAGGGCTGGGAAATTGAAATTTGTTTATACATAAAAGTAACCAAAAAGGCAACTGTCGTCGGTTTTTTACTAATTAAAACAATTTTTTTGTTCAGGAAAAACAAAATTGGTATCAAAAATTTAAAAATTCAAAATTCGGTTCCATGATTGGAAAATCGAAATTTTTCGGTAGATAAAAATAATTATATAAGTTCCCAATTTTGGGTTTTTCAGTGAATTAATCCTGTTTTAATCCTGTGTGTAATTAAATTGGTATTAAAAAATTAAAAATTCGGTTCCAGGGTTGGAAAATCGAAATTTTTTAGTACATATAAGTAGCCATATAAATGATGAATTATACCTACTTTATATATCAGGAAGAAATAAATTGGTATTAAAAAGCAAAAAATCTAAAGGACTATTCTACGGTTAAACAATTAGAACATTTTGGAGTACATGAAACGGATTTTTACTTTTTGTTTTTAAATTAAACATATTTAATATATTTGAAAGACGTTCAGACGTATTAGAAATAAGAAAAGCCAAATATTTAGCTTTCCAGTGAACAAATTTAAACGTTTTCTTATATATAAAAGTAACCGATAATATCATTTTGATATTTTAATCAAACCTACTTTCTGTTTTGGCAAGAAAGAAAGAAAGAAGAGTTACATCTGTGAAGTGCTATATTTCGGCTGTGCCGAATATAGCATTTTTACTTGTTTCACTTGTTGTTTTCCATTTTCAAACAACTTTATAACAATTGGATTATATTTTTTTACAAATGTGTTGTTATCTTATCAGCTCATCGATATTTGAAATAGCATACTAAGTTATGACGGGGTAGTTCACATTAGTTATATATTTCGTTTAAAATCATAAAAGAAGTGTTAGTTTTATCTCCGAAAATGCTAAAATAGTCAAGCTGATTCTGATTCTTTGCAGCACAACGCACTACAGGTATTACAACACAAATAGATCTTACGTGTTATTTTTCACTTACAATATAACTGTGCAATTTTTCGTATTGTACAATCATATCACCAATGTGTACGTCATATTCAAAGGTAGCACAATATATTGGCAGAAACAAAATTTTTCGATTTTTATTGTACAAACCAAAAAAAATTGCAATATACTCTGAAATGTGTTGTCAACATTGTACAATAAAAAAAATGGTTTCATCACTTATGTCGCTAAACATTTTTATTTATAATTAATTAGTAATAGATATATTTATTTTAAATTGAACCAAAACGTTTAATAAATGCAACTTCGCAATTTACTAGTCCATATGCTTTGCGTATAGGTTATGTTCACTTTTTATTGTAAGAAAACTGCGCCATATTTTGTTTGAAAATATTGTGCCACTTATTGCATAATATAAGGCAAAATGGAAATAATATCAAGATTAATATATACAATCATATCGTTATCTATGTTTGCATAACTGACTGCAAACATAGATGACGCCATATGACAACCCGTTTTCATACAATCGCCAACAATTTGGACGATTTGACAACAAAAATGACATAGTGAAAACCATGCATTAGTGCCGGGATGTTGACACGCGCTTGTAGGTATCAGGCACTAAAAGAATTTGAAATCGTTCACAACGTTCTCGGGATATTTGAAGCACGGACATAAAATCTAAAGTAAAAATTCTCATTGTTAAAGTGAAAAAACAATAAACCAAAGTAAGTAAAAGAAAAAAAGTGATAGTGTATATTATCGAAGAAAATTAATAGTTGGAAAGAAACATTGAAGGTCAGGGGCAAGGCAATTCCAAAATAATTTACCCCAGAAGGAAGTTAAAGTCCAAAACTAAGCACCTGGCTAGGAGTTTCAGTCATCAGCTGTGGAAGTGTAGGAGATGTGATACACAACAAACAGGCCCGAGAACTTTCTTGCTCATTATAGCCAGGTAATAAAAATCAGAAGTTTTTATCATCTATACCCGACAAGATAGTAGCGAACAAACGGAAAAAAGATCAACTCCTATTTTGCAAGGCAAAAGGAATTTTAAGTATCTAAACGAAAAGAAGCAAAAATAAATATATGAAATAAAAGGATTTTAAATGTTTAAAATAGAAAAGTCCTAAGAAATATATAAAAAAGGGAACCATTAACAAAAAGAAACAAATTCAAAGGAAAAATAACAAGAACTACAAAAAAATAAATATATATATATATATATATATATATATATATATATATATATATATATATATATATATATATATATATATAGCAAAAGGAAGAGGATAGAAATTTATATTTTAGTGTATGTTTATGTATATTTATGTATTATTATATATTTATATATAATTTTAGATCTTTGTATAATTTTTGTTTGTCTGTAACATACCTAGGGTGCATAAGGTCGTTCAAGGCGAATTCAATTGAATTGAATTGAATTCAATTGAATTCGCCTTGGGGTCGTTGTTAAGCAATCGGGGTAAAAAAAATTTATAAGGTATAGTTGGGTAACCGCTGTCCGGTAGATGGCAGTACCATAAAAATCAAAATAATTAGTTATTTGATTGGCCGGAAACGAGAGATAATTTAAAAGATAATTCGACAGAAAACTAACTTTAGAGAGCTCTTTCAAGTTAGGTATTAGGCAATAAAATACATTTTATTAAGATTTTGATCATTACGGATGTTTTTTGTCTTTTCTTTTGTCCTGTGCAACCTATGTAGGTAAAATAAGCAATTGTTCAGATTTTTATATGTAATATTGTTTAAGTTTTTTTCTATTCAGTAAGATAGGTTATAAGATTTATTTTAGTTTGTAAGAAATTTTTAATCATTGTAGAGAGTAAGAGAAATACATTGTATTGCATAGTCTTTTATTTTAATAAATAATATTGTTAAATGTAAAGGAAAGCGAATATTATGAAGTGTGATTAATTTGGTAAAAGAGTGAAGGCATGAAGGTAATGTAAAGGTGGAAGGGTCGGCACATTAGTGGGTCACAAAAATTAAAATTTTTCGGTTCGAATTGTGACATGAGATAAAAAGAGGATGGAAAGGTGATATTAGAGTGGTATGTGTTAATTGTTCATATATATATATATATATATATATATATATATATATATATATACATATATATATATATATATATATACATATATATATATATATATATATATATATATATATATATATATATATATATATATATGAACAAACAAGGTTAATATATATATATATGTATATATATATATATATATATATATATATGTATGTAGATATATATATATATATATATATATATATATATATATATATATATATATATATGTATACATATATATATATATATATATATATATATATATATATATGTAATTTGTTTTGTATTATATTATGAACAGCGTACCCAGTGAGAGGTTTGGAACCCGCTGAGATTTATGTGGCCAAAGAGAATAGCTAGTCGGAAACCTCACTGACCACTACGTCCGTTACTTAAATGGCGCCCAATGTAAAGTTTTGCTTGGCGCTCATAAATGGCGCGCAAAGGAAAAGTTTTTTTTGGCGCTCATAAATGGCGCCCAATAGCAAAAGTTTGGTTTGGCGCTACAAAATGGCGACCAAACAATGAATGAATCATGTAATTCTATCTAAGCATGATATAAATAGCCCAATAAATTTTTTTAATAGCCCATTGAGATAAGCGCATAGTGGTTAGATGGTCTTAATAACGTTTGCGTAGATCTCTCGCAAATTCAATTATTAAAATGACAATAGTATAACAATTTCTAGTCTTAGTTGTCTAATTGTATTAGTATCATTTTAAAGTTTTATTTAGTTAGTGTTAGCTTCCGTTTGTATTATATGGTGGATAGCATCGGTAGCCCCCGGAATTTATAAAATTAAGTGTAGTTTTTTTTGCTCTTGGTCTGATCTACCGAGTATCATCGATAGGTTAGGATTCCTCATAGCTCATCAGTAAACTGGAAAAACCTGATGATAGTGTATTAGTTCCTATACCATTCAATTGTAATTAAGTTGTTTTACGTACCACCTAATATTACATGAAGTCTTTTTAATTAAAAATCGACCGACAACCAATATTATCTTCATGCTAGTCCGAAAGAAGTTATTATATAAATAGAATTTTCGAAAAATTTTGAAAAAAGAAACAACTAGATAAACGGGCATTTAACAATAGTATATAAGTATTTTATTGTAAGTTTGAATAGTAGGGCTGAATTTCCAATTTTTCCATCGCAAAGTAGACAGTTTGTTTTAAAATCTGCTTGAGGCTATGCCCAAGAGCCTGAGTGAGATCCGAGACAAAAAGCGTGAGAGAGACACATTTCAATCTGAATAGGTCGACACCGATTGAATTTGGCAAAACATACCAATCAGAGGCTAGCAGCAAACAGAGACACCAACATGAGTCAACCTACAGGTAAAACTACGCCTCAGATTCATGATAAATCTGAGACGATTAATGCAAGTAATTAGAGCACTAGTGCCGCTGCTAGATAGGCGAAATGAAAGGGCAGATTGCGGATTTGACTGCCACAGTAGGAAAATTAAGTATTGTGATGCAGCACACTCAATTAGAAAATAAGAAATTGTTAGATGAGATAGTGCCTATGGTTAAAAGAAATGAGGAGAATAGCTTTAACCGAACGTTGCCTCCTCTGGCGAATAGTTGCAACTCGTCTAGGGCCTCGATGGAAAACGAATCAGCAAATCAGAGAAATTACCATAGAATGAGAGTGGATAAATCGGGTCTTGAGTTTGACGGCAATGTAAGTAAACTGGCTGTGGAGTTATCTAGAAAGAGGTTCTGAATAACTTCCATTTGCTGATGAAGGGAGCAGCCGAAAAGTGGTATTGGCTGTTTGTACAGACCAACCTGGGATTCCTTTAATTGTCTACATTAAAAGAATTCCTCATGAAGCAATATTAGTCCACTAGGTCCACCTTTGAGGTGATGAACGATATGGTAGAGCGCAAGCAGCAAATGGGAGAAGATATCGATACATTCTTCTTCATTATGACACAGATGCGGTCCAAGGTAAATATTTTCGTTTCTGAAAAAGAAATTATAAAAATGATAAATAAAAATCTCAGAGAGGATATCAGAATTCGAGTATACCCTACCAGTGTCGATACGATTGAAGAACTGCGTCAATCGGAAAAAGTGTTCTGCCGCAAAGAAGGCAGAAATGTATATCATCCCCCTACCGGAAAATACCACAAACACGTCAGTGAGGTATATGACAGACCAGATGTGTATCCTGCTGAGCAATTGGAAGAAGTAGCAGCCATGCATGTCCAGAAATCACAAGATCCAAATGCTAAAAACCCGGTCGAATGTTGAAACCAAAAGAGCCATGTTTTCTATTACTGCACCGCAGAGGATGGAGCAATTTTTTGTTATGGTTGTGGCCAACCAAACGTCAAAGCCCCTAATTGTGATGAGCACGATATTTTCGCCGGAGCGAGGGAACTGCGGGGTACCATCGTTTCAAGAAGAGCTCTCACACAAATCTAAATTAGAAAAAACAAGAAATATTAATTTAATTCAAAAAGTTAAAAATTTTAATGAATTTATACCACAGTTGCGCCATAATTATAGCTTAGAAGAACGCGATCGTATTTATAAGGTAGTAAGAGATAGAATTTTTAAAGAAACATTAGATTTCAAGAAAAAGTTTTCAAACAAAATACTAAGAAGAAAATTCGCTGAAAAAAGAAAAACACGCAGATTAGTAATTGAGACAGTAAAATCAGTAAACGGAAAATGCGATCCGCATTTATACCAGATTAATGATAAAAATGATGAACAGGGCAACCAAATTTATGATATATCATATTTTTTTCTGCATGTCTTACAAACACATGAGGTAGTTATTTATCCGTTTCAGATATTTTTAGGAATTTTGGCATCGATTTTGTTAACACATACAATAACCTTTTTTGTTTTGGCATCAATAATTTAATAAATAATTGTATTTTCCAAAAAATTTCATTCAACTCAGAATAATTGTTTAATAAATAATTGTAGAATTATCTTTGGTTTTTGCTGAGTTGCAAAAACGGTACATTTTATTTACTCCAAGTTATTTTGCATACAGGCATTTTTTCTCTAAAAATATTTCATTGAACTCAGATAGACGGCTGACACATTTTGCTAATTTAATTTATGTTGTTGTTTTATTACCATTTTGTTTTATATAGTATATAAGCAATGAAAAATTAATTAAGAAGTCAGAATAAAGTTAACAATAAGAATAACGGTTCAAGTGCCGGCTATTCACAAAATTCTATTGTTTTTTATTACCCAACAGGAATCTCGGTTCAAGTGCCGACGATTCTTACATAACTACATTAAGACTTAATTCTCAATTCTCAACACGAGTCACGGTTCAAGTGCCGTCGACTCACACTCTGTTATACACAACAAGTATTAACATTTGGTGACCCCGATGTGATTCTTCATCAACGCAATAGAAGAATTAGTGCGCAGCCAGCGCCACTTGGGAGCGCAGATTGAAGTACTCGCAAGGAACTTTTCAAAGGATCCCAAGGATCGAAAAACACTTGAATATTTTGTTAAACGTTTGGCGGCTTTGACAGAGCTCGCAGATGAATTGCACGAAAATCATGAAATAATCAGGGCAATGAAGGAGGAGTCCCTGGATGACGACTACATTGTACAAGAATACTGCGACAAAATCACTCAAATCCTAGTGAAGCATACAAACTTGTTTGAACAAGGAACGAAGCTGTTGACATTAAGTGGTGAAACGCATACGTCACGCAACCAGCAGCAACAAGGTTTAACTCAACAATCGGCATCACCCGAAATCCGAAAAATCCTTCGGAATCAACGAGCATTAATGAAGGCGCTCACTCGAAATATTGACGAAATATTTGCGCAACGACAGCATAAACATAATTAGTCATACTACAATATTAAGGCGAGTATCATCGAAAAATACATGGTGGATCTAGCTACTAACAATACAGTCCTGTGGGCATCAACTGATGATGACAAGATCGAAGACTACACTATACAAACATTTTATGAGCTCGAAGCAAGGGCAGAAGCAGCCATGATAGAGCTTCAGCAACACATGCAATTGGATCCACCAATTCCTCATCGGCGACCAACAACACCAGGAGACATCGACATAACGCTTCCCAGAATCACACTACCTACTTTTGATGGAAACTACCAACGCTGGATGGAGTTCAAGGATATCTTCTCAGAGCTAGTTCACAACACACCCATAAGTGCACTACCTGACAACTTCTTTACAAGGAGAACCAGAAAACCTAATCAAGTACCTGCCCGCTGTAGGAATCAATTATGCTACGGTCTGGTCGCTTATTAGCAACAGATACGACAACAAAAGGCTTCTAGTATCCACATTAATGAGCAAGCTAATGTCGCAGGCATCCACCAAAAAGGAATCTGCGTCATCATTAAAATCACTTCATGATGTTACCAAGGAGTGTATTCATGGTCTCAAGGCACAAGGCATACCAGTGCAACATTGGGACGCCATTTTGGTCCATCTTTTGCTACACAAAATGGATGAAGAAACCCAAACTGCGTTCGAGCAAGGTTTAAACGACAATAGGTGCCTCATTACCATTAATGAACTACTAACGTATTTGGAGCGAAGATTTCAGTCCTTGGAGACACGAAGAAAGGGTGACAGATTAACAACGCGAACTTGCGCTTCGATGACAGCATCAGAAACGAGGGAAATTTGCAAAATCTGTAAGAGGGAGACTCATAATATTTATGCCTGCAGAAAATTCACCAACGCCGAGTTAAACCAAAGATGGAAATGGGTAAAGGACTTCCAGCTATGTGTTAACTGCCTAAAACCAGGACATCAGGCTAACGAATGCAAGTCACGACATTGCAACAAATGTTCAAAAAATCATAACACATTGGTACATAACCCCAAAGCAAAGGCACCCTACAACAAATCTACGACACAAGACAAGTCAACACCACATCTATCAGGTCCTTCACGAGTGGAAGTAGCTCATGACCAAGTATCTAACAAGGTCAGCCTCCTGACGAATCATGCAGTCAAGAATCCCCATTATATCTTACTGGGAACTGCACGCATAAACCTAGCATATTGAATGTCGAGCCATCCTGGACTCCGGCTCACAGGTGAACCTAATAACAGACCGTGTATGGAAAAAACTGGGCGGCAGATCCAGACAAGTGTGCTTGAGCGTCGAAGGCATTGGAGTGAACAAAACCAAGATACGCCATCAGGCAAGCATTCGGTTTCAGTCAACAATAAATAATTATGTTGCAGAAGTAGACGCCCACATTGTCCCAAAAATTGTCTCTGACCAGCCAGTTCATCATTTTAGCATTGAGACTTGGGAAATTCCACAGAATATTCACTTAGCTGACCCAGAATTCAATCAACCAAGTCGAAATGACTGTTTGCTGGGAGCAGAAATCATGATCGAACTACTTAGAGATGGACAAATTAAATACACTGTGAGGCGCATTTTCTTCAATACACGTTTCGAGTGGAAGATGGCAGATTTGTAGTAAAACTCCCTTTAAAGGATCATCCTTCGGTACTGACGGAATCCAGAGGCATAGCACACAAAAGATTTGAATCAATCGAGCGGCGCTTCAAAGCCAATCCAACGCTAAAGGATCAATATGTCTCATTTATGAGAGAATATGAAGCATTAGGTCATATAACAAAAATCAAACCCGAAGAAATCAGCTCCCCTCATTATTTTATACCACATCATTTCGTACTACGACCAGAAAGCTCATCAACCAAATTAAGGATCGTCTTCGACTCATCGGCCCACAGATCATTGGGACTGTCTCTAAATGACATAATGCATAATGGTCCTACTGTTCAGAGCGACCTCTTTGCTATTTTACTACGATTTAGAATGCACAAGTACGTTCTTAAAACTGATGTTGAAAAAATGTACAGACAGATATGGGTTAACCACGAAGAACGAAATTTACAGCTAATCCTCTGGAGAGAAAATGACAACCAGCCACTTAATGTATATTAACTGAACACAGTAACATATGGCACCAGGGCTGCACCATACCTAGCAACACGCTGTCTTGTCAAACTAGCAGATGACTGCAAGGGACAATTTCCTCATGGAACGTCATCTCTGCGAAGAGATTTTTATGTGGATGATGGCTTAATAGGAGCTGACTCAATTCATGAAGCCTTTATGATACAAAAGCAATTAATAACCATTCTAGCAGGAGCAGGAATGAAGCTCAAAAAATGGGGTTCGAACAACAAAAACTTGTTGCATGGAATTGCAACCGAAGATCAGGAGGTTGATCTCAACTTTGAGTCAAAGGAAACTCAATCAACTAAAACCTTGGGACTTCTATGGCTCCCGAAATCGGATATGTTTTGCATCAAGGTCAATGCTTAAGAACACAAACATACAACAAAACGTACCATGAGCTCCGATTTGGCACATATATATGATCCGTTAGGGCTGATTGGTCCAGTGTTAGTAACTGGTAAAATCCAACTTCAAAAAACATGGCAAACAAAACTCGACTGGGATGACAACCTTCCTACGGAACTCGAAAAGGAATGGAATTCCTATAGAAAGGACCTACTGACACTGAACATGATAAAATTTCTGAGACATATATTCATAAATCAAGGAACCAGAACAATTGAAATACATACATTCGCAGACGCATCAGAAAGGTCTTATGGTGCTGCAGTATATGTAAGAGTCGTGCAAGGGGATGAAACAGTGAGGGTCAATCTTCTGTGTTCAAAATCACGCATAGCTTCGACAAAACAACAAGCAATACCGCGTTTAGAATTATGTGCAGCACTGTTGGCAGCTGAGCTTACAGCGAGAGTAAAGGCTAATCTGAACTGGGAGAATAAAAAATCCTTTTTCTGGACTGATTCCCAGATCGTGCTTGCTTGGCTACACAATCATCCAGGGAAACTACCAGTATACGTGGCCCACCGCATTGTAAAAATTCTTCGGGTAACGATTCCAGAGCAATGGTACTACGTCCCATCCAAACAAAATCCTGCTGATGTCTTATCAAGAGGCATAAGACCCCGTGAGTTATCATCGTGTAACATGTGGTTGTATGGACCCTTATTTCTCTATCAAAACAAAGCGCAATGGCCAATACCCATCAAACGGGAATCAACAACTGCTTACAACTGTACAGCAACCGTCCTAACAACTCAACAGTCATTCGAGGAAATCGCATGGATTTGTACAATACCTTCCAAAAATTCCTTTACACATGTACAAAGGGTCATAGGGCTACGATTTGCGAAGAACACAAGACGACCAAGGGAATCTCGATCAGAACATATACAGCTTTCACCAGTGGAACTCGATGCCGCACTTAAGGTAATTGTACGTCACATACAAGCTGCCGACTTCGATGGCCTTAAACGGGCATTGATAAGGGACAATTTTGCACCCAGGACGGATCCCCTTAGCTCTTTAACTCCATTTCTGGTCGAAGAAGGGATCATAAGAGTGGGTGGACGACTAAGTTCCTCGAAACAGCAATTCGATGCGATGCATCAAATGATTTTACCAAGCCAAGATACGCTTGTAAAACTTTTGATAGAGAAAATACATAGGGAACACTATCACTGTGGTCCTCAAGCACTACTGGCACAAGTACGACAGCGGTTTTGGCCATTGAAAGGGAAAAGCATCACAAGAGCAATTGTCCAACGGTACGTACGATGTACAAAGGCAAGACCAACTATGTATAACCAAATTATGGGAAACCTTCCAAAACATCGGGTACAACCAGCTCGGCCATTCCTGAATTCGGGAGTGGATTATTGCGGCCCATTTTTTGTACATTTTAAAACAAGAGGAAATCGACCCCAAAGGGCATATCTCGAAGTCTTTTGCTGTTTTGTCACTAACGCAGTGCATTCAGAACTCGTCACTGAACTGACAACAGAAGCCTTTATTGGGTCACTGAAAAGATTCATATCGAGACGGGGCCATTGCAAAACATTGCATTGTGACAACGCAACAACTTTTGTTGGCGCCCGGAACCAGCTCAAAGAGCTTAATGACGTTCTATATGCAAAAGCAGCTCAAGAATCAATCCTCGAAGTATGCAGCACAAAGGGAATCGACTTTCAGTTTATCCCACCAAGGTCACCACATTTCGGCGGACTATGGGAGGCGGCAGTAAAATCAGCAAAGCACATGTTAATAAAAAATGTCTCAGCTCCATCGCTCACATACGAAGAGCTGGAGACTGTGGTTATAGAAATTGAGGCCATATTAAATTCCCGACCCCTCATTCCAATGTCATCAGATGCCAATGATCAAAGAGTCCTCAAGGAAGGTTACTAAATAGATGGCAACTCGTATCACAAGTTAAACACAATTTTTGGCAACGGTGGTCCAAGGAGTACCTTAACGAGTTACAACAGCGGAACGGCCCAATCAATAACATTCAATCAAACACAATGGTCATAGTTAAAGAAGATAACCTTCCAGTTTTACAGTGGCCTCTGGGACGAATAATAAAGGTTTACAAGGGTGATGATGGTTTGGTAAGGGTATGCGATATAAAAACAGCAAAGGGAACGTTCAAACGACCTATCCACCGATTGGCTCCACTATTTCCGGAAAATAAGGATGAACAATCGCAACAAAGCACAAGCCCGGCAAGCGTTACCTCTAAGTAGCACGTCAACCAAATTCAAACCACCTCGGTCATCAACCGATGAAGCAATGCCAACAAAAAGGGTCACGCCTAAACTCAACCTTGATGGTGACTATTTTAACATTGTTTCTCCTCCCAATTGCGCTTGGAAATCAAATCAACATAACGAAGTTCAACAATAAACCTGGCATTCACTTTGAACAGATAGGGCTTGTAAAGCTCAAGTCTGCCACCTGGAAGATGATCGTGTACCTTGACCTTGAACCATATCAACATCAAATAAACATTTTAAGCGATGCGACAACGATAATCCAAACTCTATGCAACAGTACGTTAAACAACGCAACCTGCAACACGTTGAGGGACTACTTTGCTCATGTAAAGGACTACTTGCAGGCAGATTTCAATCTATTCACCATAAAAAGAAAGAAAAGAGGAGCAATTGATATAGTTGGGAACATAGCCAACTCACTATTTGGCGTATTAAACTCGAACTACGAAAAACAAATGTCAAAGACAATTAAGGAGCTAAAAAAGAACGACGAATTCTTAGACAGGCTTCTAAAGAATCAAACATCGTTAATCGACTCCACCATCAACATTATCAAGAAAAATCAACTAGAAGTACAGATTCAATTCGACGAAATTGGCAATCAACTCTATAATGTTAAGGTCGAGCAACGCATCCTGAATATACAACGGATACACTCCTCAATCATGGACGTGCTAGTCGATAGCCATCATGACAAAATTAACCCCCTTTTACTCACTCCTCAACAACTCAAAGAAGAAATCAATAAGATAAGGGCCCATTTGCCAGCACGCATGCAGTTGCCAATTCACAAAAATAACTTACTGGACGTATACAAGCTTATCAAGGTCAACGGAGTCATTGCAGGGGACCACGTAATCTTCAGCATCCAGCTACCCCTCACCGATCCAAGAGAGTTCCAGCTATTGCACATTGTTCCAATCATAGCAACAATAAATAAAACACTTACCGCTGTAGAAACATCAACGAAATTTCTCTCCATCAGCTTACATCGCGATGAATTCTTTCCAATGTCACAAAATGAGGTCGACGCTTGCTGGAATTTGGGTAACGACGAACTAATCTGTCCGCACATACCAGCAACATATCAAGCGACACGTCATCCTATGATCAATAAATGTGAAATTGATTTAATAAATGATCAACCTAATCCAAGATGCGGTTTCCGTAAGCTTGAAGATACCACTATATGGCAGCACCTATATCATCATCATCATCAGCACCAATATATGTTTTCCACAGCAGATACCATCAAAATGAATGCAGTGTGCCACAATGAAATTATACAAATTATGCTAGAAGATAGCGGTTTAATAACTCTGCATCCCGATTGTGTCATAAAAAACGACCTCATAACCATACAAGTTCGTCAACAAATTGTCACGTCTCTACAAACATCGGCTACCAGCCTTAACCGTGTACTCGGTTGGACAAAACAATATGCCAATATGACATTCAGTCCAAAACAATTCAACCCAACAAGAGATGAGCTCCAACTAGTTCAAAAGGGGTTTGCCCAAATTTTAAACACCACGCTCCCTACCAACGAAGTCAGCCTCAGTACCCACGGGATCATAGTCGGTTACGCAGCAATTGCATTGGTATTAGCGACTGTCATCATTGTGACCTACAAATGGAAACGGTTGAAGAACAGCTTTAAACCAGCTAAAATTTCTCGACACCAAACTACGGAATGTTAACAATTATCTAGTAAAATAATTTTTTTTTGTGTAATGAATTGGCAATTTTAGCCATCATGATGAGTTCGAATCAGCCAATTTATGGGGGCAGCTTGTTAACACACAATAACCTTTTTTGTTTTGGCATCAATAATTTAATAAATAATTGTATTTTCTTTTTACTTAGTAATAACAACAGTAAAAAAAGGTCACTGAACGTAAAGTTGTAATTCAATACACCTTTTCATGGCCAGCCAAATTCGTTCAACTCAAAAGTAGTATTTTATAATTTTCTTTAGTTTTTGTTTAGTAAAGTTGTAATTCAATACACCTTTTCATGGCCAGCCAAAAAATTTCATTCAACTCAGAATAATTGTTTAATAAATAATTGTAGGATTATCTTTGGTTTTTGCTGAGTTGTAAAAACGGTACATTTTATTTACTCCAAGTTATTTTGCATACAGGCATTTTTTCTCTAAAAATATTTCATTGAACTCAGAAAGACGGCTGACACATTTTGCTAATTTAATTTATGTTGTTGTTTTATTACCATTTTGTTTTTTATAGTATATAAGCAATGAAAAATTAATTAAGAAGTCAGAATAAGGTTAACAATAAGAATAACATTTCAAGTGCCGGCTATTCACAAAATTCTATTGTTTTTTATTACCCAACAGGAATCTCGGTTCAAGTGCCGACGATTCTCACATAACTACATTAAGACTTAATTCTCAATTCTCAACACGAGTCACGGTTCAAGTGCCGTCGACTCACACTCTGTTATACACAACAAGTATTAACAGATTTGTTAGAGCATATTTTGGCATATTTTGTCCTTAAGGGAATATGTTGGCATATTTTAATTTTAAGAGCATATTTTACTTTTAAAAGCAATTTTAAGAGCATATTTTGCTTTTAAAAGAGCATTTCTTTCAAAAACGTTGCCTCCTCTGGCGAATAGTTGCAACTCGTCTAGGGCCTCGATGGAAAACGAATCAGCAAATCAGAGAAATTACCATAGAATGAGAGTGGATGAATCGGGTCTTGAGTTTGACGGCAATGTAAGTAAACTGGCTGTGGAGCATTTTGTCTTTCGTGTCGAACGTTTGCAAAGACAGTACGGAGTTACCTAGAAAGAGGTTCTGAATAACTTCCATTTGCTGATGAAGGGAGCAGCCGAAAAGTGGTATTGGCTGTTTGTACAGACCAACCTGGGATTCCTTTAATTGTCTACATTAAAGGAATCCCTCATGAAGCAATATTAGTCCACTAGGTCCACCTTTGAGGTGATGAACGATATCGTAGAGCGCAAGCAGCAAATGGGAGAAGATATCGATACATTCTTCTTCATTATGACACAGATGCGGTCCAAGGTAAATATTTCCGTTTCTGAAAAAGAAATTATAAAAATGATAAATAAAAATCTCAGAGAGGATATCAGAAGTCGAGTATACCCTACCAGTGTCGATACGATTGAAGAACTGCGTCAAGAATGCATTGAAGCGGAAAAAGTGTTCTGCCGCAAGGAAGGCAGAAATGTATATCATCCCCCTACCGGAAAATGCCACAAACACGTCAGGGAGGTATATGACAGACCAGATGTGTATCCTGCTGAGCAATTGGAAGAAGTAGCAGCCATGCATGTCCAGAAATCACAAGATCCAAATGCTAAAAACCCGGTCGAATGTTGAAACCAAAAGAGCCATGTTTTCTATTACTGCATCGTAGAGGATGGAGCAATTTTTTGTTATGGTTATGGCCAACCAAACGTCAAAGCCCCTAATTGTGATGAGCACGATATTTTCGTCGGAGCGGGGGAACTGCGGGGTACCATCGTTTCAAGAAGAGCTCTCACACAAATCTAAATTAGAAAGAACAAGAAATATTAATTTAATTCAAAAAGTTAAAAATTTTAATGAATTTATACCACAGTTGCGCCATAATTATAGCTTAGAAGAACGCGATCGTATTTATAAGGTAGTAAGAGATAGAATTTTTAAAGAAACATTAGATATTAAGAAAAAGTTTTCAAACAAAATACTAAGAAGAAAATTCGCTGAAAAAAGAAAAACACGCAGATTAGTAATTGAGACAGTAAAATCAGTAAACAGAAAATGCGATCCGCATTTATACCAGATTAATGATAAAAATGATGAACAGGGCAAGCAAATTTATGATATATCATATTTTTTTCTGCATGTCTCACAAACATATGAGGTAGTTATTTATCCGTTTCACATATATTTAGGAATTTTGGCATCGATTTGTTAGAGCATATTTTGTCCTTAAGGGCATATGTTGGCATATTTTATTTTTAAGAGCATATTTTACTTTTAAAAGCAATTTTAAGAGCATATTTTGATTTTAAAAGAGCATTTCTTGCAAATATTTTGATATAACTACATTCCAACTATTTTTAATGTGTAGTTAAACAATTTACAACCAGGTGGCCTTCATCTAATCGACTACAGCGAACTGAATTCGCCACTGACATAACAAAAGCGAATTTACAACCAGATGGCGCTCCAAGCGAATTGACTACTTTCAATAGATTTCGTTTTTAACCTCACCTTGTAAGGATTCGCCTTACCGAAATATGTGTGTTGACATCTGTGGGTGGTACAACTTACAAGGGGCGAAAGTAAATAAATGGGCTGTCGAGGCCACCTGTTATGAATTCGCCTGGCATTAAATGAATATGCTACTTTTTAAGCATAGCAGGCCTTCGGCCGGACTTAAGGATTTTCTCCTCTATGTATGTCGAACAGTGGCTTCGCTGAGAAAAGATTTTCTGCATTGCCGGCCTTTGGCCGGGTTTAAGGAGTTTCTCCTCTATGTATGTCGAACAGTGGCTTCGCTGAGAAAAGATTTTCTGCATTGCCGGCCTTTGGCCGGGTTTAAGGATTTTCTTCTCTATGTATGTCGAACAGTGGCTTCGCTGAGAAAAGATTGTCTGCATTGCCGGCCTTTGGCCGGGTTTAAGGATTTTCTCCTCTATGTATGTCGAACAGTGTCTTCGCTGAGAAAAGATTTTCTGCATGGCCGGCCTTATTTTATATAAGATTTTATATAATACGACAGAAAGAAATTTTGGAGGGGCACTAGGTAAGTACCCAGTTTATTTAAATGAAAAAGGCATAAATATGTAAGGAAATCAAAATCCGCATTATGTGCTTAAAGTTTTTTGCGTAGTCGGCCTTTGGCTGGACTGAAAAATTTTCTTCTCTATGGTATAACAAACACCGGCTTCGCTAACTAAAGCTTCTCTGTGTTCATACATACATATACCTGTGTACATATAAATATATATATGTACATATATATATATATATATATATATATATATATATATATATATATATATATATATATATATATAGATATTATAAACCAACAATTATTTAAATAAAACAAATTTCGAAAGAAAATCATAACAATATACACATATATATTCATAGGTACATACATATGTATGTAAGTACTAGCATATTTATCAACTGTTAAAAAAATTACCGTTATAAATGTAAGTATAAAGCATTATAAAAATTTTATTTGCTTGTACATATTAAATGAAATATGGAGATCAAAAGGTCAACGCAAATTTTTAATATGTTTAACAATAATTTGAAAGGGCCCGTTCCTCAGGAAGCTCTTCCAGTTTTAGTGGATTGGGGGCTCATTCCAAAAGAAAGTGACTACCTATGCAGTAAAGGTCATACCCTAAAATTAGTTGCTACTAATAATATTGATGGATGGACTTGGAGGTTAGTAAAAATATGTAAAATCATTTCAAATCCTAAAATTACACTATATAATTACAGATGCCGGAAAACAAGCTCCGAAAAAAAATTAAAAAAAGCTTTATGTGTAATGAAGTGGTATCTTTTAGAAAAAACACATTTTTTTAAAAATTGCATCTAAACATATGCCAAACTTTAATGTTTGCATATTTTTGGTTAGAAAATGTACCACAAGAGTTTATTAAAAAAGAAACAGAAATAGAAAGCCCGACTACCGGAGTCGATTGGAATAAGTTCTGCCGAGAAGTTGTGGTGTTTGGATCGTTCCAATCCAATTTACAAGTGGGAGGCCAGGATATCGTCGTCGAAATGGACGAAAGCAAAATTGGTAAAATAAAATACCACAAAGGCCACCACGTGGAGGGACAATGGGTCTTTGGAGGAGTGGAAAGGATAAGTGGTAAGTGTTTTATGGTTCCTGTAAAAGATAGAAGCCGTGAAACACTAATACCACTTATCCAAAAGTACATTTCTCCGGGATCAATTTTGGTTTCCGATTTTTGGAAGGAAAGAAGCTAGGGTTGCCACATGACCTGGACTCGCCTGGATTGTCCAGTTTTTTATCTTGTCCAGAGTCCAGGAAAAATTACTTATGTCCAGGAAATATTTAGAACAATGCTATTTATAACAATGCTATGTAAGTGCGATAGTTGAGCCGCCTACGAATGTATTAAGCAGCCGGCGCCGATTATTATCCATCGACTTCATGGCAGCAAGGTCAGTGCTCTTTTTAAAGCCATCACTCATGATGAAATTCAAATTTTCAAACAAGAAGCTGATCAGTTCCTACAAATGGCTGTTACGTATTTGGACCAACGTTATGACTTCGGTGGGGAATCACTTTATAAAAGACTTTCCTTTTTAAATTTGGAGCAATCCCTTTTATCGTGGGACAATTTGTCGGAGCTTCCAGAAATATTACAAATATCAAATTCCATTGACAGCGATATTCTATATACAGATTACTCCTGCCTTCGTGAAGTGTATGACCAATTGCCAAAAGATATTCCATCCGACCAAATATGGTCTTATTTTTTTAAAAAATGTGATAAAAACAATATAATTAATCTGTATAAGCTGATCTCATTTGTTTTGTCTATACCTATTAGTAACGCATTTTGTGAAAGAACGTTTAGTATTCTTAATAATTTATATTCTAAGGAAAGGAATAGAATGTCGTTCGATCTTATAAAAGGTGAACTGTTAATTAGATTAAATTTTGATGAAAATTGTAAAGATTTTTTAAACTATTTGATGACAATTAAAGGTAAAGGACTTTTAAGTTCTGTATCAAAAAGCTCAAAATACCTGTGGAAAAAGTAATACCAAATATTTTTTTTTCAATTATCCTAAAGACTGAATTTTAAAGATTTTGTTTTGTTATCTTAACTTTTATAATATAATAATCTGAGTATTTAATACATAGATTTCTTTAAATATGAAATATGTATATACATACATACATACATACGTATAAAGACTGAATTAAATGTTACTTTTGTTTTGTTTATCATTAAATGTTCTTTAATAAAATAAAAATATTAATATTACTACTTTTTTATTCGTCCAGGAATTTTTTTTAAATCCAGGCAATTTTTGGTGGGTATCCAGTAATTTTACTTTTGGTGTGTGGCAACCCTAAAAGAAGCATAGTTTTACGCATACTTAATATCAATAATTCAAATTTACATATATATATTTCAGTCATACGATACTTTAGACCAGTATGGATATAAACACCTAAAAGTGAATCATTCGGTGTCGTTTGTTAATCCAGATACCGGGCAGCATACCAACATCATCGAAGGACTCTGGCGACATCTAAAAAGATCAGTACCGGAGTACAACAGAAGGAAGCACTTTTTCAACGGATACGTGCAAAAATTTATTTTTCTAAGGTGGTGCAAAGCACAAAATAAACATAAATTTACAGAATTTTTAAAATTGGCAGGATTAATGTATAATCCACTACAAAAAAGAAATATAGAAAATATTACCGCCCTTGCGGCAGATAGCTCTCTGGAGGAAGACTCTAGTAGTGATTAAGAATTGAAAAAAAATAAAGATATAACTATTTTACTTATCAATAGCTTTTATATTTACCATATTGTCTAAATAAATTAAAACAAGTAAAAACCTTATATTCGACCGGGTCGAATCTTAAATACCCTCCAAATATTTAGTAAGTGAATTTGAAATTTTTAACTTGGTGGGACAGAGTTCCTTTATATAACATCGTACGTCAACGCCCACTAAAGGGGGCGGGGTTCAAAAATATACAATATCATGTTTTCCACCGACGAACGTATGGGCATTGCTAGACCGTCTTAGACTTCATCACTGATCAAGAATATATATACTTTATGGGGTCCAATTCTCTTTGGAGGGTATAAAAACTGTATTTTGGCGGGGTCGCTCTGGCAAGGGCTGTGGGGGAAACATTTCACCTTTGTCATAAAACTCTAAAAATAAATGCTTGGGATAATTATATACAAAAATTATATACAAAATTAAAATTTCTCTTTTTTTAATAGGGCCATTTAGCGGGCAAAGGGGGAGGAGGGGGTAGGGCAGCAACAGGCAGTCATAAAACTCTAAAGATAAATGCTTGGGATGATTATATACAAAATTAAAAAAAAAAATTGTTTATTTTTTCGGGTCATTTAGGGGGCAAAGGAAGAAGGGGGGGGGGCGGGTAGGGCAGAAATCGGCAGTCATAAAACTCTAAAGATAAATGCTTGGGATGATTATATACAAAATTTAAAAAACCATTTTTTTTTGGTAGGGTCATTTAGGGGGCGAAGGGGAAGGAGGGGCTAGGGCAGAGTAGTACCAGGTTTCGTCTCAGCTTCGTCATTAAAGCTTAAAAGTGTTATTTTTAAGGAATGTAGGCTTAATTAAACAATTTGTTAAATTTTTATGCTATTTTTGCCTATAACAACGCCCACTGAAGTGGGCGGGGTCACAAAAATATTTTTATTTTATTTAATGGCTCCAAGTTTAAGGCGTTGGACCGTATTTGACATAAAAATATATCATTTGCTTAACAAAATAACCAAAAAACTTTAAAAATTATGTTGTTTTTTCTGGGTTGGTTTAGTTCTTCTTAAGGGAACTTTTTTCCCTCTTGCCCGATTTAGCCCATCTTCGAACTTAACCTGCTCTAAGTTTTAAAATATATTTATGCCAAATCTCAAGAGTCTAGCTCTTTTCGTTTGGACTGAATCGTGATTTCCACAGACGGACGGACATGCTCAGTTCGTCTTAGATTTCATCACTGATCAAGAATATATATACTTTATGGGGTCTGAGATGGATATTTCGATGCGTTACAAACGGAATGACAAAGTGAATATACCCTCCAAATTCTTTTTTGGAGGGTATAAAAATGTAGGAAAACTTTCCGTTTTTATATGAAAATTTCAGAGGCCCATAACTCGAAAACTATGCATTTCCGAGACTTTCACCATTTAAAATTTTCGTCTTATTTTTCCATTTTCTATCGATATGCGAAACAGTGATGCCAACTTAGCCCTTTTCGGGCTAGATTTAGCCCGTTTTTAGTCACTCAAAAAGCGAAAAAAAATGTTTGGCCCCAAACTAAAAAACGCGTAAATCTAGCACTTTTTACAATTATCTTTTAGCCCTTTTAGCCCCTTTTAACTTTTTGCTCGATATGGTTACATTATAGTTTTTGCGAACTTTTTCTTCCTTTAATCTAGTAATATCGACTAATGAAATAACGTGACAGCATTGTTTTACGCATTTTCTTTTGTTAGTTTGCTTTACCAATTTAAAAAAGAAGAATAGAGAATATTCTTCTACTATTTCTTCCAAATGTTTGTGCTTTGTAAGTTTTTATACAAATTTAACCGTCGTTTTAATATATCTACAAACATATTTGTATTATAAGTAATTGCGGCTGCAATTATACATATACATACATACATCCAGCTGTATAAATAAAGTAAGTAATTAGTACGAATATCAAATATACATTTGAACATAAATTAAAGTAATGTTTGATAGATGGAGCGATATATCCAAAAATATCGAAAAGTATGGGAGAAAGACCCTCTTTTCAAAAAATGGATAAAACAGTGCAAAGACGAGTCAAAAGCAATTTGCATTTATTGCAATGCACAAATCGCTGCAAAATACTATGACCTGGTCCGACATTCAGAAACAAAAAAGCATAAAAAGGCAATGGAACATGCGAACAGTTTTAATATAGTACAACCGAAAATAAATTTTACACCAACAGCAGTTCCCGAGGGAAAAAAATTCCAGGCTATTCTTGCATTGTATACCACAGTTCATTCACCATTTACAACTGTAGATCATTTAGGTGAAATTTGTTGTAATGCATTAAGCGGCAGCAAAATATCAAATATAAGCCTCCATCGGACAAAATGTGCAAACATTATAACAAACGTTTTAGCCCTACATTTTATAGAGCGGTTAATAAAAGATTTAAGTGACACGAAATACAGTTTGATTCTGGATGAAGGTAACTATTTTATTTCCATCATTATATGTGATACATTTGGGTTAACCATGGTTGATTTCTTAGGAACGGATGTGTCCGTCGAGAAACTCTTGGGAATTGTCATCCGATATTATAGTAGCTCAAGAAAAGAGTTTGTTACAACTTTTTTTACATTGATTGATGTAAACGGAGGGAAAGCAGATGATCTACTAGCTGGATTGGAACGAGCATTAAAAATTTACAGTATAGATATAAAAAATCTGGTTGCAATTGGAACTGACAATGCTGCAGACATGACAGGTATTCATAATGGGTTGCACAAACAGTTAAAGAGAAAATATGGTTTAAAAGATTTAATTTTGATACGTTCTGTATGCCATTCGTTGTAATTAGCTGTAAGTGCAGCCACTGAAAATAGTTTTCCACCTAACGTAAATTATATGATTAGGGAAACTTACAATTGGTTTTCGAATTCCTCAGTGAGACAAAAATCTTACAGAAGAATATACAAACTAATTAATAGAGACAGCGACAATCCCATAAAAATTCCTAAATCTGCTCCAACTCGATGGTTATCTGTTGAAAAGACAATTAAAAGTATTTTAAGCATGTGGTTAGAATTAAAAACCCATTTCAATGTAGTAAATGATAAGCATTTAGAAACGACTTTACTTAAAGAAATGTATAATGACGGTAAAAATTTTGTCTACTTAAAATATTTGGCCTTCGTTTTAAGTGAAGTACAAGAAGCAAATCTTGCTTTTGAATCACGAAACGATGACCATGTAAAATTATATGATGACTTGCTACGGTTACTTAAAAGTTTAATAAATAAAATTATTGTTCCATATGAAAATTTCGATTACTTGGAAGGAGATCTTGATCTAGTCATTAACCCATTTTTAAATTTGGGCTACGATTTCCAAAAGAGTTGCTTTGATAACAAAATTGCTCCAAATGATAAAAAAAATAATTGAAAAAAATCTTCCGAATTTTGTTAAAAGTCTCATAATTGAAATTAGAGCAAAACTTCCATCTAACATAAAAATATTTAAAAAAATATCTTTACTAAGTACTCAAAATATTTTTGCGAATAATATGAAAAGCCTTCTACCAATCTTTAAAGAGTTTATTGTAGATGATAAAGAAATTGGGTGTTTAGAGAACTGTCTTCAAAGTTTAAAAACGTGTGAATGGAACAATACTGAAAGAACTGACAAGTTTTGGATCGATGTTCATAATTATAAAAATGCAATTGGTAATAATCCATTCCTTAAACTGTCCAGTTTTGCTATAAACATATTGACATATCCGTACTCAAATGCAGAAGTTGAGAGAAGTTTTAGTGTCATGAATTTATTCAAAAATAAAATTAGGAACAAAATGTCATTAAATACATGCAACAGCTTAATACACATTCAGTATAGCCTAAAAACAGATAATGTATGTTGTTTAAACTACAAAATACCTGACGAAGTGTGCTCAAAAATTAATTCAAACAAGACATATAAAAAGTCAAAATATTTTATAGATAGTGTCTTATGGACTGAAAATGAGGAAGAGCAAGAAATCGAAATTTTATTTAATAACGACCAATTTTAAATGTATATACTTATGTATAAATACATATGTATGTATACTACTATTATATATATAAATATATATGTATATTTATTATTTAATCTACGTATGTACCTTTATTGAAATGTAATATGAAATGTAAATGATATATGTACCTTATTGAAATGTAATACATATATCAATCCACGTGTTTATCTCATAATAGTTATTTATTTTGTAATAAATTACTTTATAAAAATGTGTTTGTTGTTTTGATTTTCGACAGAAACATTTTACAACTGAAAAAACAATAAAAATCGATACAATTTAATAACAAATAAAACAACAAAAACACAATAGCAATAAATTGAAGAAAAACAAGTAAAAACGTTATATTCTACCGGGTCGAATCTTAAATACCCTCCAAATATTTAGTAAGTGAATTTGAAATGTTTAACTTGGTGGGACAGAGTTCCTTTATATAATATCGTACGTCAACGCCCACTAAAGGGGGCGGGGTTCAAAAATATGCAATATCATGTTTTCCACAGACGAACGTATGGGCATTGCTAGACCGTCTTAGACTTCATCACTGATCAAGAATATATATACTTTATGGGGTCCAATTCTCTTTGGAGGGTATAAAAACTGTATTTTGGCGGGGTCGCTCTGGCAAGGGCTGTGGGGGAAACATTTCACCTTTGTCATAAAACTCTAAAAATAAATGCTTGGGATAATTATATACAAAATTAAAATTTATTTTTTTTGATAGGGTCATTTAGAGGGCAAAGGGGGAGAGGGGGTAGGGCAGAAACAGATACACATAAAACTGTAAAAATAAATGCTTGGGATAATTATATACAAAATTAAAATTTCTCTTTTTTTAATAGGGTCATTTAGTGGGCAAAGGGGGAGGAGGGGGTAGGGCAGCAACAGGCAGTCATAAAACTCTAAAGATAAATGCTTGGGATGATTATATACAAAATTTAAAAAAAAAAATTTTTTTGGTAGGGTCATTTAGGGGGCGAAGGGGAAGGAGGGGGTAGGGCAGAGTAGTACCAGGTTTCGTCTCAGCTTCGTCATTAAAGCTTAAAAGTGCTCGCTATGAAGCGAGAGAAATCATCGCCGACACCAAAAGCAGTCAGTTTTGATAGAAGTGCATCATGCCACACTCTATCAAATGCTTTTGAGATATCTATGGCCACCACCTTACTCTCGCCGAAATGGTGAATGGAATTGCACCATTTTTCTGTTAACAGAGCGAGCAGGTCTTCTGTAGAGCGAGCTCTGCGGAAACCATACTGCCGGTCGTTAAGTAAGGTGTTGGTCTCCAGATACCTTACCAGGTGGAAGTTGGTTATACTTTCCATGACCTTGGAAATTGCAGAACAGACTGCAATTGGGCGGTAATTTTCGGGGTATTGCGCCTCTCCCTTCTTAGGGATCGGCGTTACATTGGCTAACTTCCAACACATCGGAAATTTACCGGCATGGTACGATGCACTAAATAGCTTAGCCAATGGACGCGCTAGCGTCGAATTTAATTTTAATTTTATGATACACATTGTTTTTTAGAATTGTAACTAAAAAATTTTTTTCATTGAAAGAAAACATAAAAAATTATAACAATTTCCTGAAGAAGTTAACCAAAGGTTAACGAAATATTGAAAGATAAATATATATATATATATATATATATATATATATATATATATATATATATATATATATATATATATCATAAAGACCTTAAGCTTAAAAAATATTGTATTATTATATAAAACAAGTAAAAACGTTATATTCGACCGGGTCGAACCTTAAATACCCTCCAAATATTTAGTAAGTGAATTTGAAATGTTTAACTTGGTGGGACAGAGTTCCTTTATATAATATCGTACGTCAACGCCCACTAAAGAGGGCGGGGTTCAAAAATATGCAATATCATGTTTTCCACAGACGAACGTATGGGCATTGCTAGACCGTCTTAGACTTCATCACTGATCAAGAATATATATACTTTATGGGGTCCAATTCTCTTTGGAGGGTATAAAAACTGTATTTTGGCGGGGTCGCTCTGGCAAGGGCTGTGGGGGAAACATTTCACCTTTGTCATAAAACTCTAAAAATAAATGCTTGGGATAATTATATACAAAATTAAAATTTATTTTTTTTAATAGGGTCATTTAGCGGGCAAGGGGGGAGGAGGGGGTAGGGCAGCAACAGGCAGTCATAAAACTCTAAAGATAAATGCTTGGGATGATTATATACAAAATTTAAAAAAAATTTTTTTTTGGTAGGGTCATTTAGGGGGCAAAGGAAGAGGTGGGGGGAAGGGGGAGGTAGGGCAGAAATCGGCAGTCATAAAACTCTAAAGATAAATGCTTGGGATGATTATATACAAAATTTAATAAAATAATTTTTTTTGGTAGGGTCATTTAGGGGGCGAAGGGGAAGGAGGGGGTAGGGCAGAGTAGTACCAGGTTTCGTCTCAGCTTCGCATTAAAGCCTAAAAGTGTTATTTTTAAGGAATGTAGGCTTAAGTAAAACAATTTGTTAAATTTTTATGCTATTTTTGCCTATAACAACGCCCACTGAAGTAGGCGGGGTCAAAAAATATTTTTATTTTATTTAATGGCTCCAAGTTTAAGGCGTTGATTTCCACAGACGGACGGACGGACATGCTCAGTTCGTCTTAGATTTCATCACTGATCAAGAATATAAATTAACCTCGTGATTTTTTTCAATAAAACATACGACGGTTTTACTTAAAGTTTCCAACAGATTTATTTATCAATCTATCTATTCAACGCATATTACATTTTTACAATGTTTAACAGATATTATTAAATGATTTATTTAAAAATATTATCGAATGACTTATTTATTGCAAATCACGATTATTATTAAAGGTTTCATTTTAAATCAAATTCTTATTATTACAATATTATAAACGGGTTGGTTTAGTCCTAATTTTGCCACTATGTGGGGTTTTACAATACAAAATATTATTAACTATTTTAATTGTTTCTGTTTGTCTTAGTTGAATCAATTTCTTGCACAGATATTATTAAACGTTTTTATGTTACAATGTTGGTGAATGTTTAGTTTCAAATCAATTTTGTTTTACAATACAAAATATTATTAACTATTTTAATTGTTTCTGTTTGTTCTATTTGAATCAATTTCTTTGCACAGATATTATTAAATGTTTTTATTTGACAATGTTGGTGAATGTTTAGTTTCAAATCAATTTTGTTTTACAATACAAAATATTATTAACTATTTTAATTGTTTCTGTTTGTTTTATTTGAATCAATTTCTTTGCACAGATATTATTAAATGAAAATTTGACAATGTTGGTGAATGTTTAGTTTCAAATCAATTTTGTTTTACAATACAAAATATTATTAACTATTTTAATTGTTTCTGTTTTTTTTATTTGAATCAATTTCTTTGCACAGATATTATTAAATGTTTTTATTTGACAATGCTGGTGAATGTTTAGTTTCAAATCAATTTTTCCACTATGTGGAATTTTTCTTAAAAGAACAAAAGAATGTTGTTTCTTAGTCGAGATCGAAAACCAGAATCCAATTTGTTATACTTTTTTAAAACTTACAAAGCAAAACTTAAAAAGGTACTCGCATAAAACGGGAAAATAAACAGTAAGTTTTAACTCACTCGATTCAGCTTTACTTCGCATAGCAACTGCTCAGTTTTTTCGATTCTCTATTTTGTTTAATTAGGGATAATTATGTTACCAGTTTGCTACAGAGTCAAAAAGAAGGAAAAATAAAAATAAAAATTCGATACAGTTGACTAAAAAATTTGTCAACCAGTTAACAAATTCGTTAACTTCCCCCCCTGTTCAAAAGGAGTCGTCCTCGACTCGAGATATAGTCAGCAAAAATTTCTAAACATGGTTCATCAATTTGCTTATTGCTTATAATTTGTCTAATTTTATTTACATATTTAAAGGCACACACTTTGAATTTAAGTTCAATGAGCTTGATTATTGCAAAAACTTCTAATGGAAATATGGGATAGTTCACATTGACCACTAGCGGATATTATCCTTATGAACGATCTTGTTCTCAATCTGAACTGTGGATCCTAAATCTTTCTGTATTTCATTTCTTACATAAACGTTGCTAAATTTGTTACCTAGCCGTCTATTAGTCTTGACGAAAACCTCCTGTCCTGGCTCAAAAGTCCGTATGCATCTCGTTCTATTGTGAAATTTTAAGTCCTGTTTCTGTTTCCCAATTAGTTGATCCCTCACAAAGCTTCCCAGTTTGTCCGGTATTGCATGAAAAATATCCATTGGTCTGAGATTTACGCCAGAGTGTATGGTCCGATTGTACTTTGAAACAGCCGTAAGAATTAGGTCCGTAGTATCATCTATCGCATACTCCAACTTGATGCATCGAGCTATCTCTGAGAGAGTGCTATGGAACCTCTCGACCTGACCATTAGATGTGCTGTGTAACGGAGGAACAGCAACTATATCTGCTCCATACAAATTTTTCACTAAAGTCTTGATTGCTTCCGAATTAAGCGACTTCTCATTATCACAAATTATGGTCTTAGTATTACAAAATATATTCAATATTTCCTGCAGAGCAGGCTTAACATCAACTATTGATCTTGTGGATATGGGCTTAACTATGGCAAACTTTGAAAATTTGTCAACACATGTCAAAAAAAATTTCCTATTAGTGGCATAAATGTCTATATGTAACATCTGTCCCGTGTAACACGGAATAGGGGTTTCTGATATTTCCTGTTTCACCGGGTGCCGATTATATTTGGCCTGGTGACAAATTTTACAATTTCGAATGAGTTCCTTTAACCTCTTGCGGATATTTGGGAAGAAATAATCTTGTAAAATCTTTTTAACGTTCTCATTAAGCGCACGATGGGCCCTATTATGTTCATTACTCAGAATTTCTAGCTGATCATCCGTGTTAAATATATCGGCCACAAATTTACTAGTATACCGGAATTTGACTGATGGGTACGACGTTACTACAAAATGTTGAATCCGAGCCAGAACTGGCAGCTCACAGTGAATAGCATTCACAACGTTAGGGTTCACCACTTGTTTCAAGCTTTCAAAAACTTCCCCAATATCAGAAAAATTTATGTTATGACGAACGCGGTCCTTGAAAATTATCTTAGTCTGTCTTTTGCTCTCTAGTCCCTGAGTAAGAATGATTTTGTTACGAAAACAATTAAGCGGATTTTCTACAGTCGGTATCACCTCGGTATATGATTCCTCGCTATTTTGGGCATTTAAAGATGAGCTCGATGAGAGATGAAAAATCATGTTGTTGTATTGCCTGGAAAGTGCGTCTGCGACCACGTTATCTTTTCCAGGTTTATAATGGAACGTAGGTGCATATTCCTCAATGAATGCTTTCCATCTTTTTAGTTTCGAGTTAGGGTTTTTCTCTGATATTGCAAATATAAGCGGTTGATGATCGGTAAATATGTTCAGTTTATTGACGCCGTAAAGATAGTTGCGAAGACTTTTTAAGACCCAAACAATAGCTAATAACTCCCTTTCGTTTACCGCGTAATTTTCCTCTGAGGGTGACAAAGTTCTTGATATCATCGTAATTGGGCGTCCTGCTTGCGATAACACAGCACCAACAGCGTATGAGGATGCATCCGTGGTAAGGTCAAACGGTTTCCCAAAGTCGGGATAGAGCAATAAAACTTCCTCTGAGGAAAGTATTTTCTTCAATTTATTGAATGCTTCCACGGCCTCTACATCCAAAGTGATTCTAACATTTTTCGACTGCCTAGCCCCTATGTGTCCATTCTCCCCTCTGAGATACTTTGTCAACGGTTTCGCAATAGCTGCGTAATCCTTTACGAATCTCCTATAATAACCACATAAGCCGAGAAAGGATCGCAAACCACGTAAAGATGACGGTTTTTGATAATTCACTATTGCCTCTATTTTATCGGGACAAGTTCCAATCCCCATTGTTGAAACTGTAAAGCCCAAAAACTCGACTGATGTCCTGAAAAATTTTGACTTTTCCATTGATACCCTCATGTTAGCATTATACAATTTTCCTAAAACCATTTCAATATCATCAATATGCTTCTGCTCCGAGTCAGAAAATATGATGATATCATCAATGTAGACGTGGCAACATTTACCAATTTCGTCACGTAGTATATCGTCTATAGCACGCTGAAAAATACTGGGTGCATTCTTTAGCCCAAATGGTAGTCTACAAAACTCGAACTTTCCATTGTTAATGCTAAATGCCGTTTTCTCTCTATCCTGTTCAATTAAATTAATTTGGTGAAAACCAGATTTCAAGTCCAAGGTGGTGAAATATTTTGACTTACCAAGGTTTGCAAGAATAACGGAAGTTTCAGGTATTGGGTATTTGTCACTCACTGTTTTCGAGTTTAGCTTCCGAAAATCAATAACTAGTCGCTTTTTTGGTTTTCCGAAAACGTCAAATCCCTTTTTATCAACTACCCAAACGGAATTGTTGTACGGTGACCGAGATGGTCTTATTATTCCATTCGCAAGTAAGTCTTCTATCTCTTTGTTCACAAAATCTACCATTGCCATAGAATACGAATATTACTTCGAATAAACCGGTTCATTGTCCCTTGTTCTTATACTCGCTATAACTCTGGTATTATATGGAAGAGCTTCGTTAGGGCTTGCGAAAACTCCTCTATAACCTTCCAACAGCGCGAGAAATTTCCCCATAACGTCCTCCGGAATATCACCTGTATCTACTGAAATGTGATTCGCTCCATCGCAATAAAAAAACAATAACTTTTCCACACCCCTTCATATTCCAAAATGCCATTTTCTGCATCTAGATGTGCCCTAATCTCATTGAGATGCTCGAATCCTATAATACCATCAAATGTAGTGAGAGAAGGGAGTACAAAGAAATTTGCCACCCTGTTAAATAACCTTACCTGAGTCTTGCGATAAACTAAATTTTCCCCGTGAACAGACTTTACTAAAATTGGGTTCTTCACATCAGTCACATAGGAAAATATGCCGAGGTCTCGGATATAATTTTTTGAAGAACCAGTGTCTACTAGAAATTTCAGTTTCTCTCCTCTGAATTCCCTCTCCACATAGGGCAAGAGGGACCTAGGTCTAAAAAATTAATCTGGTCATCCCCAACATATTCAGAAAAATGTCCCTCGGTAGCAGCCATATTCTCATCCCGATCATCTGTTAAGTGAAAAACACGTGCCTTATTATGAACCGGGCCAGGCCCACCTGTCCCCTTCTGTCTAGCAGAATTGTGCTGAAAAGTACCCACTGTTCTCATACTCACGTCTGTGTCTACAGGTTGTTGCCGTTGAAAACTTCGCGCTGCCTCGAAACCCTGTGATGACTGAATGCCACTATACGACGTGGGTTTAAAACCCGAAGAAGTTTGCCAACGAGCGCCGTTTCGCATCATACCATTTCCCTGAGTGCCTGGTGAGATAGGTGTTCGCTCTAGCCGAAATCTAGATTGAGTGGAACTATTTGGAACTTGTGAGTTAGGATGAGGATATCTTGGAATACTCTGGTTTACCATCTGTCTAGGATAATATAACGGACTTTGCCTATTTAGACTTTCATTGTAGCCTCTAGCAAACTTATATCTGCTCTGATTTGTTGTCATTTCCTGAGCCAACGCTAATGCCATTGGCATATCGGAAGGTTTGCATGAAAAGAGAATGTCACAGAAAGGTTTTCTCAAACCAGAAATAAATACGCGAAGAGCATCTTGCCTGTACTTCTGATTTAACGATTCTATTAAATTTCTATTCTCCCCATAGCTCATTACAGTTTTACTGATTATCAAATTAAGTTTCTCTTCCACTTCATTATAAAAGTCGATAATAGTCCTAGGACCCTGAGTAAGAGTAGAAAGCTCCTGCTCAAGAGTAAAAACTGACCTTTTGTCGGCATAAGCAAAATCAAGTCTCTCTAAGATAGCATGAAAGTTCAAAACAGTGTTATATGAACTCAAAATTGCATCCGCTTTGCCGATTACTTTATTTCGTAATATGGGGACGGCCTGATAATACTTTGAGCTTCCGACATACCGTTCATATAGTTTGTGAGCGGTAGTTGCTGCCTGTCGCCAAGAAATATATCTAGATGCATCACCCCTAAATTCCGGTGCCATCAATAATTTCGACTTCCTTGTGTTCGTCCACAGTTATCGGGGTTTCTAAAGTTTCCAACCTAGATGTAAGATTATCCACCGTAGTCTGAAACTCTCTACGTGTCTGCTCAGTAGCCACCCTAATAGCAGCTGTCATCAACGACTGTACGACCTGAGAATCCATATTTCCACTATGCTCTGGCTCAAATCTCAAGTTGTCTAAACTCTCAATTAAACCGTCAATGCTCATTACAGCAATTCAAATCTTAAAAGTGCATGCTTGCAGTAAGCTAACAATTTTGAGGAAAATAGTGGTATAAATTATGAATACCTCTTGATAAAATTCTTATAAAAATGTTCAAAATTAATAGGCCCAATTCAATATTTCCTTTATATTTTTTCCCAATACTTTTCGTTTCTGTTTTCTCTTTTAAGTACTTTGTTAAGAAAATGTAATATCAAATTCTTCACAAAATAAAAGTATAAAATTTAATTCTCCTTGGTTTAAAAAATTTTAAATAATTTTGGCTTCCTTTTTTCCTCTTCTGTTCTCTAATATTCTGTTAAGAGAATATACTTATGTTCTCTGGTTTCTATTTTTTTCCTAGGTATTTGCTTTTCAGAATTACAATTTTTATAAAAACGTTCAAAATAAAAGTTTTAAATTCAATATTCCTTATTGAACCTTTCTCTTTTGATAATTTTTGTCTTTCTTTCTATTTTAAATATATGTACTTATGTTTGCTGATTCCCACGATTTATTGTAGGTATTTGTTTTCAGAATTTCAATTTTTATAAAAACGTTCAAAATAAAAGTTTTAAATTCAATATTTCTTATTGAACCTTTCTCTTTTGATAATTTTTGTCTTTCTTTCTATTTTAAATATATGTACTTATGTTTGCTGATTCCCACGATTTATTGTAGGTATTTGTTTTCAGAATTTCAATTTTTATAAAAGCGTTCAAAATAAAAGTTTTAAATTCAATATTTCTTATTGAACCTTTCTCTTTTGATAATTTTTGTCTTTCTTTCTATTTTAAATATATGTACTTAATTTTGTTGATTTCTATTTTTATTGTACTAATTAGTACATATGGATGTACATACACATGTATGTAATAGTGACGTTAGTATAATATACTTATAACACAAAATGTAGTGTGATAGCAATTAGTAGATATGAAAATACAATAATTTTAACTATATGAAAATGATTTTATATTATCTGTTAGTATGCATTAACATGCGTGCGAAAAATACCAATTATGTATCTAATATAATTAGCTGTATGATTTTTTGTTTAAAAGTTGTGGTCTCACTACGATTCCCTGCATTCATGTTATGACGTCATCAAGTTAGCTATGTATTTGCATATCCAGTATCATCGAGGCTGCGTTTGCGTTGCTCCAATTTCTTTGGCTATCCTCTATTTTCCTTATTTAAATTTTTCTTTCACATTCCGTTTATTGCATCAGCTTATTTTGGAACCTTATCTCAGTAATGTTTGTCTATATACTTGTTTTCTATTTTTTTCAATTCGTTTTATATTTTTTATTTTGTGGTTACTGTTTTTTTTTATCTATATGCATATTTTTTTATGTACCTATTTCTTTAATTTTGCATATTTGCTTTTCGACATTTGCCACTTTTTTTCAGCTGGTAATGAATTCGACTTGTTTTGTATGTTAAAATTTTGTTTTAACAGCTTCATATATTTGTCTCTTTCTTTCTCTTTATTTTTTCTATTGTTAGAAGCAGCTACTTTTTTCTTTTGAGAAATAACGGAAAAATTCTCCAAAGGCTTGCTTCACTTTTTATAAACACCGTTAGGGCTTTTTTCTCTACTCTTTTTGTATAATAAAATAGTTGACAACACGATAAGATGATTAAGTTTTTATTTAACGCTATTGCTCTTCTTTTCGGCACTGATGAAATCACTGTATTATATTTAGTTTTCGAAAATGTTGTTGTTGATGTCATAGGCTTAGGTTTTAGTTATATTTTCTTTTGTGTTATTTTTTAACAAGAACTAATCAAAAATCCAATTTTGAATGAAAGCAGAAAACTTGAAACGTTTTATGGAAATTTGCAGACAAAATTTTATTCCACAAAATTTACCGTCCAATTTTCTTTAGAACTTCTTAAAACTCTGCTGTACCATTCTTTTCACTTTTACTTTTTTTCTTTACAATAGTTTTTTTTCTCTTGATCCTTAGTTATTGCGTTGCTAATTTGGTTTTCAACCAAGTTGCGTTGCTTGACGCAGCCCTTTTGGCCAATAAAAATTAAATAGACAAAGGGAATTCCTTCACTCTATTCACACACAGATTTTTGTAGTTTATTTAACATTTTTAGTTTTCGTTTTTTTATTTATTTTTTTTTAATTACTTTCAAAATAGCTTTAAGAAACAATAAAAACCTTATTTTATCCGTCTGCGGGCTTTACTTCAACTAAAGTCTTTTTCCACCCATTTTCTTCAATTATCGTATTCATACACAGTTGGATATTTTGTTATGTTTGGTAGAGGCGAATTCAGTATTTAACCAAAACAGGGATGGCACTATGTCAACTTGTTGCGTCGAATACTACAATTTAGTTTGACGATTTTTTATAATTTTAAGTAACATGGGTTTACCTTGTTGGGCGCCAATTAACCTCGTGATTTTTTTCAATAAAACATACGACGGTTTTACTTAAAGTTTCCAACAGATTTATTTATCAATCTATCTATTCAACGCATATTACATTTTTACAATGTTTAACAGATATTATTAAATGATTTATTTAAAAATATTATCGAATGACTTATTTATTGCAAATCACGATTATTATTAAAGGTTTCATTTTAAATCAAATTCTTATTATTACAATATTATAAACGGGTTGGTTTAGTCCTAATTTTGCCACTATGTGGGGTTTTACAATACAAAATATTATTAACTATTTTAATTGTTTCTGTTTGTCTTAGTTGAATCAATTTCTTGCACAGATATTATTAAACGTTTTTATGTTACAATGTTGGTGAATGTTTAGTTTCAAATCAATTTTGTTTTACAATACAAAATATTATTAACTATTTTAATTGTTTCTGTTTGTTCTATTTGAATCAATTTCTTTGCACAGATATTATTAAATGTTTTTATTTGACAATGTTGGTGAATGTTTAGTTTCAAATCAATTTTGTTTTACAATACAAAATATTATTAACTATTTTAATTGTTTCTGTTTGTTTTATTTGAATCAATTTCTTTGCACAGATATTATTAAATGTTTTTATTTGACAATGTTGGTGAATGTTTAGTTTCAAATCAATTTTGTTTTACAATACAAAATATTATTAACTATTTTAATTGTTTCTGTTTGTTTTATTTGAATCAATTTCTTTGCACAGATATTATTAAATGTTTTTATTTGACAATGCTGGTGAATGTTTAGTTTCAAATCAATTTTTCCACTATGTGGAATATTTCTTAAAAGAACAAAAGAATGTTGTTTCTTAGTCGAGATCGAAAACCAGAATCCAATTTGTTATACTTTTTTAAAACTTACAAAGCAAAACTTAAAAAGGTACTCGCATAAAACGGGAAAATAAACAGTAAGTTTTAACTCACTCGATTCAGCTTTATTTATTTATTTATTTATTTATTAACGATTTTCTAATACAACAAGACACGTGATCTTATAAATTACAGTATTAGAATCAGACAAGTCAATACAAAAGAAAATGGGAAATTGAGAAATGAAAAAAAATAAACTAAATGAATAAAAATATTAATATTATTAAAAGAAAAAAAATATATATATATAACATAAAAAAAGGAAAATAAAATATAAAAATAAAACATATGACAAAATTGATTTTATAAATAGTAATGTAAAATACAATTAAATAAATAATTATAATACGATTAAAAAAATAAATAATTATTAAATAGTGTATCTTGTCAGAAGGATAAAAATTGTTATGCTTTTAAGCACTTAAGTATTCATTAAGTAATTTCCTGAAATTAGTTGCGTTGTTTATGTTTTGAAGGTAGGTGGGAAGTTGATTCCAGAGACGAATACTCATGATGAAAAACTGACATTCTGAAGCATGGTTACGATCACGCAACTGAATAATAGACCTGCCCCTTTGGGATCTTGCAAATCTGAGGCGATTAAACAAATATTCCGGTTGTTCCGTAACAATGATCTTATGCAAGAAAATTAAGCATCTCATATTTAAGAAACTATTAAAAGACAGGTTCATAAAACGCATAGAGAAAGCTGTTATTCTGTCATATCTTCTTAAACCATAGATATAACGAACAATATTATTATATGTTGTCCTAAGCTTTCTCATGTCACGGGAAGAACATCCAGAAAAAATCTCAGACCCATATAGTAACGTGGGTAGAAGATACGCTTTCGCTAATAGTGATCTTATTCTTACAGGAGTAAAATTTTGAGTAGCCCACAAATTCCGCAGCATACTACACACCCTACCGCAAGCTTGGTTTATGTGATCAGACCAAGTTAATGTCTCGTTAAACGTCACACCCAAGTTTTTTGCTGTTTTCACACGTTCGATTTTAGAGCCGCCAATAGAGAGGTTAATATCAGTTTCAAATTTAATTATATTTTTAGATATAACGAGAAAAACAGACTTCTTGGGATTAATTCTTAAGCCGTTTGCTGAAACCCAGACAAATATTTGTTCCAAATCATAGTTCAATTCCTGAGTTTTTGATACAATTGAATCATGGGTACTGCTGAGATACAATTGAACGTCATCAGCATACATTTGTATGCTGGTAAAACGAAGTTGTTGTGGCAGATCATTTGCATATAAAGAGTACAGTAATGGCCCAAGAATGGAACCCTGAGGTACACCTCGAGCAACAGGTAAAGGTCGAGAAATGTGATTATTATTAACCACAGATTGAGTTCTACCCGTTAGATAGGACTGAATTAGTTTTGTAGCTAGTAGAGAAAAACCGAAATGTTTATGCAATTTCATACAAAGTAAAGAGTGATCAACCGTATCAAATGCTTTAGAATGGTCCAGTAGTACTAAAAATGAAAACTTTCCGTCATCCAAGTTTGCTCTTATTTCTTCCACTACATCAACAAGTGTCGTTATACAGCTACGTCGAGGTCTGAAGCCAGATTGACGACTGGTCAACAGGTTATTATCATTTAAGTATTTATAAATCTTTTTATGTAGCAGACGTTCAAACACCTTAGAAAAGTAGGGTAGTATGGCAATTGGACGGTACTCATTTCCAGATTTTGGTACTGGAACTATTTTGGCATGTTTCCATATTTTTGGAAAAGTGCAAGTCATCATAATACTATTGAAAATATGTGTCACGTACTTAACGATCCATGGTAAAATAATCCTCACAAATCTCGGATCAATACCATCCAATCCAATCGAATTAGATTCCATCTTATAAAAAGCCTCAACTACATCAAAGAATGCAACAGTTTGAAAATCAAAATGCTCAATAAAGCTTGGAACCATTACACCGCGATTTTGATTATAAAAGTCGGACTGGATATTTGGTAGTGGGATATTTATAAAGTTTTCATTAATTTCATTAACATCAACATCTACTGGTCGATATGTTGCCTTGCCAATTCCAATATCCTTTATATATTTCCACGTTTTTTTACTATCTGTAGCTGAGTTAAATTTGTTACAGTAGTATCTACTTTTGTCATGTTTTATCCTCCGAACAACAGCCCTTCTGGCAAGACAAAACTCAGCAAAGTACTCGGGAGTCCTATACCGTTTCCACAACCTATATAACCGATCACGTTGAGCTATCAACATTTTCGCCTCGTTGCTAAACCATGGCCGGCTGCCTTTCCGTAATGTTTTTGTAGTGATAGGTACCCTACTATTGTATATCCTTAATATCAAGTCGTTAAGGCAGTTCATTTTATCATCAACGTCTTGTAAGTGGTATATCTGATCCCAATCAGTATTTACAATATCATTACATAAGGACTGATAGTCAATAATTTTGAAATTTCTGAAAGTAGAATTTTGCACAGAATCCTCACATATAAAATCGTACGAAATGAAAATGGCGTCATGTTTAGAGAAAGATGTTACAGATAACTGCTCATAATGTAACACGTTATTCTTCTTATTCACAAAGAACAAATCTAACAATGTTGCCGATGTGTTAGTAAAATGAGTTGGTCTTGTGTTATTTACCGAAGTTAGACCTAAACTTGACATAATTGTATCTAGTTCAGGGCTCCTCAATGGGAGAAAATATTTAAGTATAATGTATTTGTGAATTTTTCATGTGTTAGTGACTGTTTTTTTAAGCAAGAGCGTACAAATAATGTTGCCAGACGACGTCATTTTTACGACTTTTTATGCCAAAAATAAAATGACATGAAATATTTAAATAAAGTTTAAATTAATATGTATTTCTTACATTTAATTAATACAGGCGAAAATTAATAAGGCTAAAATTATTTTAAATTTTTTTCCGAATTTATTAATGTACATAATGTTGGAATATTTTGACTTATATATTGCCATTTTATCTGACAAAAATATTGTGTTCCGTTATTTCTGTTTAAAAATAACGTGATTTAAATATTAAATTTGAACGAAATATTTAAAAGACCAAGTCCAGGAAATTATAATAGAGGAGTAAAAAAATCTAAATATGTAAGTGGAATCAAAACATTTTGGTTCTTACTTTTAATTAAGAGAAAAGACATATATTATAAAAAAGACTTACAAATCAAAAAATTTGCTTTCAAGTCAATTCATCTATTAAAATGTTTGTAATTTTGAAAAAATTCTATATAAGGACGCTACTAGACGTTGAAACTCGTACTTCTAGCAATATAATTCGAAATATATTAGTAATAGGTGATAGCTACATAAAAGAAGCTAATTAAAAAATCTAAATAATAATAATCGGCAATGTAACTTCTGAGATATAGAGCCTCGGAAAAAAGAGTATTATGTACCCTCTTCTCCCCATAAAACTTTTTGCAATAAAAAAATTTATAGGAACAAAAATATTAAACAGAAGCAATTTCTTATTTTACGTATACTTCAAATTGAACTTACTCATTGTTTTAAATATTTTTGTCAAAATAACATCGTTTTATATGAAAAATTGAAAGCATTTTTTAATTCTGTAGAAATGTTGAGGTATTTTTCATAAAACTACCGTAATAATATCACATTAACGATTTCAAAAAGTAATATGAAGATTCTGATGTTTTTTCTCCAAAATTTGGCGATATTGCATCTATTTTGTCTGGCAACTATGTGAACAAGAAAGAACATTTAAAGGTGTTGCCGTTGATCACAAAATCAAATTGATAATAATATAAGAAGGCAAACTTAGTTTTCACTTTTATAAATGTGTGAAATTGATTTTTGTTTCTATAGCCTATATTCTATTCACAATTTCGACCGAAATGCTGTCAAAGCCCATATAAAAAGTATTTAGCCGAAATAAGCGTGGAAAGAAAAATATGATAAGAAAATTCGGAAATAAAACTGTAAATGGTGTAAAGATAATGTACCAAAAATTTTAAAATACTCGTGCAACTGAGTAAATAACATTTCTTTCGATTTAAAAAAAAAAGTTCCTCTGTAGAAATTTTTCATAAGGCTTATATTAAAATATTCTATTATAGACAATACTATCTTCCAATGGAGATATAAAATATTATAAAACCATTTTTGTATCATACAAAATTACTAAAAATCATAATATATATAAATTCATCCATTCAAGAATACAAAAAATCGAACGATGGCAACGCGGGTTGAAAATTTAGTCATGCATTTGTTGTTGTCTATGAATAAAATTTTTATTTTCTCTTCTCTCATTGATGTGAATTTCGTTACTGTTCGTGTTGCGTATGTGAATACGTGTAAAAAATCCGATTGGCACTCGTATCTGGAGTGTAATGGCTGAGGAGCCCTGATCTAGTTCATCTGTTACAAGTAAATTACTATTGAAATCATCGGCAATGATGACATCGGAATACGTTACCGACAGGTCCTCAAGTCTTTCAATTAAACTATCAAATTTTATATTTCTGTTAGGTCTATAAACACATCCCAGTAGCATCCTGGTGCCGTGATAATTTATTTCTATAAAAATGAACTCTGTATCATTATTCTGACAATAACAAGTAACCAGTTTACTTGAAACATGATTCTTAATGTATATGGCGACACCGCCTCCATTCCCAGACCTATCTGATCTAAAGAGGCGATAGCCTTCAACTCGATATATACCATCATCAATTTCTTCATTGAACCACGTTTCAGAGATACATATGGCATCAATACCAGAATTTTCAATTAGATATCGAAATTCATCAATGTTTGGCAGTAAACTTTGAGCATTAATATGAAATATTGTAAACGATTTATGACGATTAGCTAAGATTCTGATCATATTGAAGTTACTCTCTCTGGAATCAATTTGATTAAATGATGTGTTAGTCAAACTCATAGTTTCCTACAGAGATTAACGCAACGCAATAAAAATAAGGAAATATAGAATTTAACAAGTTTAAAATTTCGTAAATAAAATAGATAATTAATATAATGCTCTTAGCAATAAAATTTGAAAATAGAAATGAAAATAGTAAAAACAAAATGAGTAAAATCATGTCATTGACGAAAAAACATATCCAGGTCCTCCAAGAATTCCAACAGAATAGGGTCATCAGCGTCATTCTTTTTAATATATACGAGGCCACGTAAGGTAAATACAGATTTAATGTTTTTATCTCTTTTTTTAACATTTAAAGCCGCTTTGAATATTTTGTGGTTTTGCGGCGTTAGATCCTCATTTATATAAATAGATTCATTGCTTTCAAAACCAGCATGAGTTAATTTAAGATTTGTTTTGTTTTCCCTTCGATATTTGTAAATGGATTTTAAAAGAAAATTTTTCTCAAACGGAGAGTGGAGTTTGATAACTACAGTTTCTTCCTTCGGATTATATGGTTTGTTATTTTTATAGATCTTTTTAAGTGTGTATATGTTTTCAATTCTAGGTGTAGTTATTTTTATGCTATTACATATATTATTGAAAATGTTTTGCAAGTTTTCATTTTCATAGTACGGTATCCCATTAATTCGTATACTACTAGCAACTACCGAATTTTCATGTTTATTTATTTTCCTTTTCAAATCCAATATTTGCTTTTCTGTTTCACCAACTTTAACACTCTTCAATTCTAATTGTTCAACTCTTTCTGTTACAGAGTACAATTCGTTTTTAATATCATTTATTTCCTTTTCAAAAACAGACAAAATTCTCTCTTCACTCTCTTTAATTAAAGTTTTAATATACTCAAAATTATTTTCTTCGCTCTCTCTTATCGAACTTTTAATAACAGCTGATGTTTTATTTTCGCTTTCCCTTATAGAGATTTTTATTGCTTCTGCTGTAAGATATTCACTCTCTTTTATTAAGTCCCTCAAAAAGGTTTTATCCACACTTGATAGTCGGGGTACCTTATTGCTTTACTTCGCATAGCAACTGCTCAGTTTTTTCGATTCTCTATTTTGTTTAATTAGGGATAATTATGTTACCAGTTTGCTACAGAGTCAAAAAGAAGGAAAAATAAAAATTCGATACAGTTGACTAAAAAATTTGTCAACCAGTTAACAAATTCGTTAACTTATATATACTTTATGGGTTCTGAGATGGATATTTCGATGCGTTACAAACGGAATGACAAAGTGAATATACCCTCCAAATTCTATTTTGGAGGGTATAAAAAAGGTCGAAAAATTAGCAAAAAACAAATATATATATATATATATATATATATATATATATATATATATATATATATATATATATATATATATATATATATATAAATTATAAACATATAAATACTGCACCAAGTTAATAATTACTGGAATATGTATCATGGCAGTGCTGTTTAAAAATTTTCATCTGGCAGCTCTAATAATATAATGCTTGGTTTTCACTATGTCATTTTTGTTGTCAAATTGTTCAAATTGTTGGCAATTGTATGAAAACGGGTTGTCATATGGCGTCATCTATGTTTGCAGTCAGTTATGCAAACATAGATGACGCCATATTACAACCCGTTTTCATACAATTGCCAACAATTTGGACAATTTGACAACAATTTGACACCAAAAATGACATAGTGAAAACCAAGCCTAAGGCACCACACCATGTGTGTATCTGCACTGAGTGAATTAATTCATTTTTTATACCCTCCAAAAATGAATTTGGAGGGTATATTCACTTTGTCATTCCGTTTGTAACGCATCGAAATATCCATCTCAGACCCCATAAAGTATATATATTCTTGATCAGTGATGAAATCTAAGACGAACTGAGCATGTCCGTCCGTCCGTCCGCCTGTGGAAATCACGATTCAGTCGAAACGAAAAGAGCTAGACTCTTGAAATTTGGCATAAATATATTTTAAAACTTAGAGCAGGTTAAGTTCGAAGATGGGCTAAATCGGGCAAGAGGGAAAAAAGTTCCCCTAAAATGAACTAAACCAACCCAGAAAAAACAACATAATTTTTATAGTTTTTTGGTTATTTTGTTAAGCAAATGATATATTTTTATGTCAAATACGGTCCAACTTGGAGCCATTAAATAAAATAAAAATATTTTTTGACCCCGCCCACTTCAGTGGGCGTTATTATAGGCAAAAATAGCATAAAAATTTAACAAATTGTTTTACTTAAGCCTACATTCCTTAAAAATAACACTTTTAAGCTTTAATGACGAAGCTGAGACGAAACCTGGTACTACTCTGCCCTACCCCCTCCTTCCCCTTCGCCCCCTAAATGACCCTACCAAAAAAAATTTTTTTTAAATTTTGTATATAATCATCCCAAGCATTTATCTTTAGAGTTTTATGACTGCCGATCCACTTCTACTTAAAATTATTAAATATGTCTTCTGGAACAAAAAAATTTGTATGTATAAAATAAAACAGCTGTTGTTTCGATATGAGCTGAATACATTTTCTTGGCTGTGGTAAACGGAAAAACGTTCCATGGCTGCCAGCTACTTAATTTAAACGAGAAAAATGTTTCACTTGTATATATTTAGTTTTTGCGATTAAGTTCTCTTTTAATTTTTTTTTGTTATACAAATGTGACTTAATGTACAGACATATAGGTATGAATATATATTTTTTAGTCGTGAATCATATATAAGTAACGGCGGCAAGCATATACTATCGCCGTCTCGCCTAAAGATTTTCAGCCGTTCGACACAGATCTCTAGAGATATTGTATGACATAACAATATCATATCTGAAAGAGTGCTATTACTTTATGACTTTTTTGTATGCAGCACTTTTTTAAACTGGTCTAAAATATTATGACCTTATGACAATATGACTAAATAGCACACAGTGTGAATACCCCAATTGTTACAAAGTTAAAATAGATTCAAATATAAAGACAATGTGGCTATAAGTACTTGGTAGCACTGCCAACTCATCTCTAGTTGTGAAAATGTTATAGCCCTGGTCAACACAATATAGATAATATTCAAATTAATGGAAATGAAATATTCCGGATGCATCGACGATAATATACAAGATCATTCGAGACTGTGTAATAATAAGTGTGGATAACAAAAACGATAAACCTACCAACATCAATGCTAACAGGCCAACCTATATTACCACGTAAAGCGAAACGTAATTTAGCGCTTAGCTTTTACGCTGAAATGAGTAACATAAATTAAAGCGTTAACCAGAGAATATACACAGAATACCCAAAAGGGACAGTTCAATTTGGCCCGTATCAGTACTGGGATGTCAAGGCGAGTATAAAAGATATAACATTATGATGTTTTACGTATGGTAGAAGAAATGGCTATAAATATCCATCTTTGAACACACGTTTTACAATTTTAAGCAAACAATGGTAGTTGAAAATAAAACAAAAATTTTCTTTTAAGGAAAAAATGTGAAATAATTCATACAAATAAGTGTTAAGTGTTTTTAAAAATATATTAAACTATTAAACTGTTTCTAAACAGTAAACAAAGATTCTAAAAGATCTAAATAGTGGCTTGGGTCAATGGTGTTAAGAAATCAACATAAAAACGTGCCCAGATTTCCAATGAATTGGAATTCAAACATAGGTATTACTATTGTTTTCAATTTTTAAGAATATTAGTGATCGAAAAATCAATTTATGAAGTTAAATGAAATACCTAAATCAAAGAAAATGGTTACAATTGCCACTACTTACTCAGGTTGAATATATGAAATGTAGCTAACAACGGATCTCAATGTCTGCTAAATGAAATGATCGAAACAAAAAATGAATTCCAAATCAGGGGTACAATTTAAGTTAATCTAAGCGCAGTTATTGAACTGCATATTGTAGAACTAAAAGGGTTGAATATGGAAAAGTAAAAGTGTATAAAAATGTAAGTGTTTATTACAATTTATATAAAAATGTTAATCAAAATTAAATTGTTAATTTTATCAACGGGCTTAAGTTCGAATCTGCAAGACTGCAAACCATTTTTTTATTATTTTATTAATAAATGAATTTGTTCAAATTCTATTTTTATTAATTTATATTAAGATTGGAATATTAAGAATATTTTTTCAATAATCATCAAACCAGCAGAACGGATCAGTACTGATTTCGAGGCCGCTACGCCATCTCATCAGCGTTCTTTGTTCAATTTTTCCACTTTTGCAAGTGGTGCTAGTTAGTAGGAATATCAACTATTTAACCAATATACTAACGAAAATTGAATATGAGAAGTTATCACATTCATATTTTTAAGTTATTACATTTTGGTTAGTACGAAATTCCCCAACCCTGACGATTAATATTCCCAATATTCCATGTATCTCTTTTTACTTTTTCCAGAGCCATCGGCTGCTGATAGCTAAAGCTTCTTTGTTATTTATGTTCAAGTAATTGAATTTAGTTGTCAACTTACAATGAACAAGTGCGCGTGCCCCGGCAATGTTTTAAATTATGTATGAATTTTTATTAGTCGAACTTTCTTATGTAAATTGTTAATTTTATCAACGGGCTTAAGTTCGAATCTGCAAGACTGCAAACCATTTCTTATTATTTTATTAATAAATGAATTTGTTCAAATTCTATTTTTATTAATTTATATTAAGATTGGAATATTAAGAATATTTTTTCAATAATCATCAAACCAGCAGAACGGATCAGTACTGATTTCGAGGCCGCTACGCCATCTCATCAGCGTTCTTTGTTCAATTTTAACCAATATTTTAACGAAAATTGAATATGAGAAGTTATCACATTCATATTTTTAAGTTATTACATTTTGGTTAGTACGAAATTCCCCAACCCTGACGATTAATATTCCCAATTGTTGTATGATTAAGTACGTAGTGTCTAAAGTCATTAAGATGTAAGACAAGCCTGCATGCTTTTACTAAGTTAAGCAATGACGTGTAAAACCTATTTCCGCCATAGCGGACATTAATAAAAGGAGATTGAACAAAACACAACATGGTGTCAGGTGTGCTACAAATAAATTAAAGAAAATATATAAATAAAAAGTGCAAGAACATTAAGTCGAAACAGAAGAAAAGAAAAAAAAGGAGATAAAAATAGTTTGAATTTGTTAATGAAATGTCGACGGATGCTGAAGGTAAACCAACAGTTAATACTAAAGTTGAACCACAAATAATGGCAAACACAATGCATCCGCTAAATATTAAGACAACCAACATGGCGGAAGAATGGAACACGTGGAAAACGCAGTTCAAAATTTACATGAGAGCCTCAAATTTGGAAACTCTGCCTGATCAACGAAAAGTTGCGGTACTTCTTCACAGCCTAGGACCAGATTCGCTCTATATATTTATAAATACAGTGATCTTGTTAAGGCATTAGACGAATATTTCTTACCAAAGGCCAACATAGCAATGGAACGTCACAAATTTTTCACACGAAAGCAGAAGCAAGATGAAAGCATAGAAGAACATGTTACAGCGCTGAAAAATTTAAGTTTAAACTGTAAATTCAATGAACTTCGAGAGGAATTAATAAAGGATATATTTATTTGTGGATTAACCACACAAAAATCATACATCAAAGAAAGACTCCTGGGTGAAGGGGAGATTGAACTCTTCAAAGCGGTACAAATAGCAAAAAATATGGAAGCTGTAAAAGATGATTCAGCACTTTTAAAAGGTGAAAATTTTGAAGAAGCAACATTTTCAGTAGCAGCATTGAATAAAGGAAAAAATAATGGCAGACAATTAAGTAGCTGCAATAAATGTGGCAAAGTACATCGAGAAAGGTGTCCAGCATTGGGAGCAACCTGCAATTTTTGTAAAAAACTAAATCATTTTGCAAAGATGTGTTATGCAAAACGAAGATACAACCCCAGTAACCAAGCTTCGTATGTAAAAGCCCTAGAAGAGAATGATGATGAAAGTGTTTTTGTCGGAGTTATTTCAACAAAAGAATATAATGATAAACAATCAATGAAGGATGACGTAAAGGAAAAGAATACAAGCAAATGGTTTGTTAAGGTGAATATGGAATGCAAGGCCGTGCGATGCCAGATTGATACAGGCGCTCAAACCAACATTTTATCTATAAATACAGTAAGGTTCCTTGGGAAAACTAAGATGATAAGAAAATCAAATAGAAAGATATTAACATTTAGCGGTGAGCAATTGCCCCTTATGGGAAAAATTTCTTTGAATTTTAATTTTAAAAATAATCAGTATATTGAAGATTTTCATGTTTTGAATATGAATTGTGTCAATATTATTGGTTTAAGTACTGCCATGAATATGAATTTAATTAACAAAGTTAATGTAATTGAAATAAATAAGATATTTGAAGAATATAGCGATGTGTTTACAGGATTAGGACTATTGAAAAGGAATTGCGAATTACAATTAAAGGAAAATATCACTCCAGTAGTAGATGCTCCGCGAAGAATACCATTTAGTCTGCAAGGGGAATTGAGATTGGAATTGGATCGTTTAGTTAAATTGCGGGTTATAGCACCAATAACTGAACCTACTGAGTGGGTCAGTTCGATGGTTTTGGTTAAGAAACCGAATGGTAGACTTCGGATATGTTTGGATCCGAGGCATTTGAATGAGGCCATTTTGAGACCGCGGTTTCCATTTCCGAATGTGGAGGATTGTAAGGCAAATTTGAGTGGATCTACTTACTTCAGTACTTTAGATGCAAACTCGGGGTTCTGGATGATACCATTAGGTGAGCGTTCATCCAAACTTTGTACTTTCAATACTCCGTTTGGGAGGTATAGGTTTTTGAGATTACCATTTGGTATTAATGCTGCCCCAGAGATTTTTCATGGGGAGATGTTGAGATTATTTGGAGACATACAGGGCCTCATTATATATATAGATGATTTTTTAATTCATGCGTCTTCAAGGGAAGAACACGATAGGATTTTGCATTAGGTTTTGAAGAGAGCTAGGGATGTTGGAGTTAAGTTTAATCGGGAGAAGTCTAAAATTGGTTTGAAGGAAGTTCAGTTTATTGGTCATGTATTCGATGGGAACGGTGTTAGGCCCAACGAAGATAGGATCAAGTCGATATTGGAGTTGCCGGCACCCAAGTCGGTCTTGGAACTACAGAGATTTATGGGTATGATTAATTATTTAGGCTCTTTCATTGAAAATTTGTCTGACAAAAATAAACACCTCAGGGACTTATTGAAGAAGGAAGTACTGTGGCATTGGGGAGCACAACAGGAGAAGGAATTTGGGGATCTCAAGCGGGAAATTACACGGGCTCCAGTTTTGAGTTATTTGGACAGGAATAAGGATTTAGTTTTGACGGTGGACGCATCTAAATTTGCGATGGGTGCTGCGATTCTACATGGTAGGAGGCCAATAGCATATGCTTCGGCATCTCTTACGGATGCTCAGATGAACTATGCGCATATTGAAAGGGAGCTATTTGCAATCTTGTTTGGCTGCACCAAATTCCACCCATACATATATGGCTCGAAGGTTGTGGTTGAAACGGATCATAAGCCTTTAGTGAGCCTTTTTAACAAACCTTTATTTAAAATACCAGCAAGATTGCAGCGCTTTATGTTAAGGATTCGGGCCTACAATCTGAAGGTTACATACAAACCTGGAAGATATATAAATTAATAAAAATAGAATTTGAACAAATTCATTTATTAATAAAAAAATGGTTTGCAGTCTTGCAGATTCGAACTTAAGCCCGTTGATAAAATTAACAATTTACATAAGAAAGTTCGACTAATAAAAATTCATACATAATTTAAAACATTGCGGGGGCACGCGCACTTGTTCATTGTAAATTGACAACTAAATTCAATTACTTGAACATAAATAACAAAGAAGCTTTAGTTATCAGCAGCCGATGGCTCTGGAAAAAGCAAAAAGAGATACATGGAATATTGGGAATATTAATCGTCAGGGTTGGGGAATTTCGTACTAACCAAAATGTAATAACTTAAAGATATGAATGTGATAACTTCTCATATTCAATTTTCGTTAAAATATTGGTTAAATAGTTGATATACCTACTAACTAGCACCACTTGCAAAAGTGGAAAAATTGAACAAAGAACGCTGATGAGATGGCGTAGCGGCCTCGAAATCAGTACTGATGCGTTCTGCTGGTTTGATGATTATTGAAAATATATTTTTAATATTCCAATCTTAATATAAATTAATAAAAATAGAATTTGAACAAATTCATTTATTAATAAAATAATATAAAAAAATGGTTTGCAGTTTTGCAGATTCGAACTTAAGCCCGTTGATAAAATTAACAATTTACATAAGAAAGTTCGACTAATAAAAATTCATACATAATTTATAACATTGCGGGGGCACGCGCACTTGTTCATTGTAAATTGACAACTAAATTCAATTACTTGAACATAAATAACAAAGAAGCTTTAGTTATCAGCATCCGATGGCTCTGGAAAAAGCAAAATGAGATACATGGAATATTGGGAATATTAATCGTCAGGGTTGGGGAATTTCGTACTAACCAAAATGTAATAACTTAAAAATATGAATGTGATAACTTCTCATATTCAATTTTCGTTAAAATATTGGTTAAATAGTTGATATTCCTACTAACTAGCACCACTTGCAAAAGTGGAAAAATTGAACAAAGAACGCTGATGAGATGGCGTAGCGGCCTCGAAATAAGTACTGATCCGTTCTGCTGGTTTGATGATTATTGAAAAAATATTTTTAATATTCCAATCTTAATATAAATTAATAAAAATAGAATTTGAACAAATTCATTTATTAATAAAATAATAAAAAAAAATGGTTTGCAGTCTTGCAGATTCGAACTTAAGCCCGTTGATAAAATTAACAATTTACATAAGAAAGTTCGACTAATAAAAATTCATACATAAGTTAATCAAAATTTGTATAACTCTTTCAGAGTCACGGTACCTACAAAGAATTTGCTGAAGAAAAAGAGTTCTTTGAAGTCATCTTCAATGATGTGCCAATTGTGATGGCATGTCAACCAACATGCTTGAATGAAGAATAGCAAAGTGTTAAAACGTAACGTGTATCAATCGTCCCAGAAAATCTATACGTGGTGGTTATGATTCAGATGACTTCAATATTGAATTTCATGACTAATTAATTCGTATGACACTTAGTAAGAGTAAATATACAAGTGCTTTGGTTATTGTGTGGTAAAGTACATATAATGTCATATGTATTTGAAGTGAATGTGTAATTCTGAAAAATCATTGGCAAAGCTAAGATCAGTGGTAAAGCAGCAAAGTTATGCCATCTACATCAGCGGTGTTCAGCCCATAGAACAATTGTTTAAAAAATGTACACACATTTGTTATGCTGAGGGCGTACTAAACCAGGTGGCATCGTTAGGAATGTAAACAATTTTTTGCTCCTATTGAATTTTTGTTTGTTGTGAATTTAAACTGTCAAAGTACGGCGTAATTATATTTATGTTCAGAGCTGATATATGAATAAAAACTGTTTATTGAAAAACGAATACATATTTTAAATTATTGTTGTGAAAAAAGTGAACTAAAAGAAAATACTAATAATTATAATAATAACAATCTAAATAAAAAACTAGTTAAACAATATAAAAGGTGTTTTATGTTTGCTACAGCCGTTTTTTTCTGTTATTTTCAAATTTATTTTTAAAAGTGTTTTCAATATATTTAGCCTAGTACTCTGTTTGAATTTGTGGAAAATGTTGCGCAACATCAGTTATTTCAGTTTGATTTTTTTCCTTTTTAATTGAAATTTTGTTTTCTATTTTCAATGAGAAAATTTTTAGTGTCAAAAAATTTCGTAGGAAATAAATAACATTCATGTTATTTCACATGTTTTTCATAATTAAAACAGAGTACTAGTCTAGCAACTGTTTTCCACAAATATTTCGATTGAATATTTTTTGTATGAGTTCTGTCAGAATTTCACATGAAATTTGAAACAGAGTACTAGGCTTTTGGAACAAATTCGTTTTATATTGCATTTCATAGTGGAATTATATATTTTTTCTTTAATTGGTCAAAATTAATTATCAAATTTTATAAAAATATGCCTTTTTGTGAGCTGTGCAAAAAAATATGTTCCTGGTAATGGCGACTTATTTTTTCGTGTGCATAAGTGCTCCATAACAATGGAAAAGTGGAGTAGCTTGTGCCAAAAGCAATTCACAAAGCGTTCGCTTATATGCAGTGATCACGTTTTGAAGAATCAGATCATATCATATATAAAGCCTTTTCCGATTTCAGGTCACAAGAAAATATTGTGTTTTGATTAAATCGTTTTTTTTACTTTTTCTTCACTTTTGTATGTTGGCATGATGCAAGATATTTTATTTCTTAAATTTTAAATGCTTCTTTTTCTTACGCTTTTGACATATATATCTTAACTCATTGTTTTGACAATCTCAACTTTTTTACACAAACAAAAACACCTATCTTGTTGTATTGTTGTACTTGTAGCCCTTACGCTGCCACCTGGTTTTATTACGCCATGGTTATGCTCTTATAAAAATTTTCATTCAGTCGTCGTTGAGCAAGCGATGAGAACACATGCGGATGGTTATTGTCATTTTATTTCAGAAATTTATTAAGCATTGTTGTTGCTTCTTGTTGGACGAAGCATAGCAAACACAAGCGATTCAATTACAATTGAACACGAAAGTTAAAGTCGAAATTGAATTAGATATGAAGTAAAAGATTTCGATAAAATTAAAATATTTATCATTTTTTTCCACTACTTACTTATGTGAACAAATTTTTTCAAACAAAAAAATGTTTGTTCTAATCAGCGAAATAAAATAACTTCTTTGAGCTTAAAATATATTTCACTAATTCGTAATTGTCATGCAATTATTAACATGGAATGTTTAATTTAAAATTTTCAAAGCGATTTAAAAAATTATAATGAGGAATGATACAAGTTTTAATCTTACATAAAAATCTGGTTTAAAAAGATTTATTTTTGTTTTTCTTAATATTACTGTTCTATTTTTTAATATTGATAACTGCTATTTACGGTCCCCGATATTTTTTTTCTTAAAATTAAAGTTGCATTCACTTAATAAGTTGTTTATATATGGCAAAAACTCTGTCATTTGTTTCTTATTTTAAGCGTTTGACATTTTGTTTGCTGGGCAAAGTCTCTTCACTTTAATTTTTGAACACCACTGCTCTAGTTACTAGAGCAGGGAAGGGCAACCTATACTATTACATTTTGCGATTGTATTACTTATATACTCTCTGCGCTCTCACCACGAATCGGTCTTGTCCAGTGTTGTCAGATTAGGGGGTTTCCCCCTAGATTTAGTGGTTTTTTCTATTTAGGGGCAGATTTAGGGGTTAATATTCTTTAGGGGGAAATTTGGGGGTAAACAAATTTTATTTAGGGGATTTTCGAATTTATAGTTTGGTACATAATAGTACATAATTTATAGTTTGGTACATAATAGTACATAATTAAATGAAATGACGATTTAGAAAGTAATCACGCATATACAAACATTAAAACATTTTTCTCGTTAAATCAATTTTGTTGGTTTTCCTTGAACTGCGAAATATAAATTGTAACCAATTACCAATATGCCATAGAAGGATAACATATATAAACAAAAATATAAAAAGGAGTGGGAAGCAGATCAGCAGTTTAAATACCTTTAAATAAAAATTTAAACACAATAAACGCAAAATTAAATTTCGGATTGGTTAGCCCCTGTCCAGGGAGACAACTACAAATCTTTATGCAAATATTGTAAAAGCAACAAAAGAAGTACATGTACCCGTAACAAACTTCCTTAAGCCGTCTCTTACAAAAGAAAGACAGATTGCAGATATATTTTTTTGTGGGCTTTTTATAAAAAATATATAATAAAAATTTTGGTTGTTTCCGTGCTTTTCGCGTAAGAATGATAGTACCTTAATTCTAATTACTACTTAAACTTTTCTGCTTTAGGGGGTTTATTAAGAAAAAATGTAGAATCTAGGGTGTTTCTAAATTTTTTTGGGGGGAAGAAAAGAAATTATCTGACAACACTGGTCTTGCCAATCAACTTTTATCACTTCTCCCCAATTAAAACTTTAAAATCTCCAAAAGCTAACATAATTTTACTATGGGTATTTGCAATATATTAGCCCAATTCACAATCCTGTGCAAATGGTCTTGCATTATAGCATTTGCAAATTGAGAAAGTATTTGAGAGCATTATCAATTGTGAATAGGGCTATTAGAAAATTAGTATCGGCATGGCATTGGAGCAAAATGATGTTTGTGGCTCAGTATGCAGTGATGGTGTGTAAAAAAGAAAGTTTTGTAGGACATCTGACAAAGAGCAATGCAAATACACATATGTATATGTTCATTGCATTATTCACCAACAGGCATTATTTGCAAAAAATTTGAATGTAATGAACACAATGAATTGTGGTTCAAATTGTTAACAAAACACGAGGTGGTCATAAGGGAATGTCATTTATAATTTTCCGCATCTCTTCATACATTTCGCCAAAGCATGAGATGTTTACACATCTCTACTGTGATCGGACTCACATTGCTTTCTGGCAACGCTGATTCTTAAAGTATGCGATAAACACAACCTGCCTGTTTGAATGCTGAAACTAGAGCAGACATGACCAGAAAAATTTCGCTCACTTATACAATAACATAAATGAGTCAAACAGAAAGCACAATGGGTCATAACTATTAAATTGGTTCTTTTTCTATATTTCTACATGAAAGGCGGAGATTTGTATGTTTTTTTAATGTTAAATGAATTGTTTTATCTAAAATGAATTCATTGTAGTTTCAATATTATTTTCAGAGATATCAGCATCTTACAAAGTTTGTGTAAAAAGTGGGTTATAGTCTCCCCTATCTTCTTTAATATTCACTCTGTGTTCGTTATAGCTGTTAATTCTTATAAATTTCGATGCAATATTAATTTAATTAATAAGGCAAGGAAAAGTTAAACCGAAAAAATTTTTTCTATTGAAAATCTACTTTTTTCTATTAAAAATCTATTTTTCTATAGAAAAATAATGTTTTTTTCCTATAGAAAAATGCATTTTATTTTTTATTCTTTCACATAAAACAATATTTCATACAACGTACGGAATATCTCCCATTGTGTATGGGTAAAATGAGAAAAAATTGTTCTCAGAGAATAATAAAATAAAAGAGAATAAGAATACGTGTGAATTCGATTTGTAAAAATTTGCTTCGTGATGTTCACCATTGAACTAGAGTCTAGCAACCATTCTTTTATATACATATATATATATATATTTTTCTTGAACGGAAAACAACAAATTATTGTCCTATCTTTTTTAATTTTTTTCATTTCACTGTTTACTTAGCATAAGTTTTATTTTTAATTAATAATTTTACGTAACCAAAGTGTTTTTTTTTCAACTTAGAAAATATTGTTACTTATGTATAAATATATAATGCACCATTATCTTTCAAACGCTTGGCTTTTTGTTTGGTGGGTAGCTCGCAAGCTCAACACATACACAATTTACCAATAGAATGACGGTGCCCACCACTGATCTACATTTACAAAGTTTTGAAACAAATACATTCGGATACTGGCATCTCATCAAAGGTCATGAATAGTTTTATGAATGGTATTTTTGAGCGCATTGCTGCCGAAGCATCACGTTTATCTCACTACAAGCGTTCAACAGTTATCAGTCGTGAAATTAAATTTGCTGTCCGCCTACTGTTGCCTGGTGAATTGGCTAAGCATGGTGTCAGTGAAGATACTAAAGGCGTAACCATATATACCAGTCCCAAGTAAATGCCAATGAATGTTTATTTTAACAAAAACCCGAAGAGAAAACACAAACAGCCCTTTTCAGGCCTGCAAAAATTCATTTCAAAAAGAGGTAGCCGATTTTGTGTCTACAAATAATAAAAAATTTTATATTGTGATATGTTTAGTTTTAGGTTGTTTGTAAATTGAGTTCTTTTTTTAAATATATTGTAGCCTTAAAAGGGGTTTTTTTTATTTCGATCGTCGACAAGCAGTTTAAAATGAAGCGAAAGCATTTTACTTGGTTCATGGGGCCATTTACGCTGATGGTTTTTTGTAAGAGTCATCTTTTTCGGTTTTGCTTCTGTACCACGTTAAGCTTTGGGTGCTTTTGGTTTGGTTGCTGGTATCTTTTTGGTTGATTTTGCATTCACGGTGTCAGTCTTTCTGGTGAACTTTGTTTTGCTGCTTTTCGAAGGTGAACATCAATTGTAATGGGATATTCACCTTCTTAATCACTAGTCCGGCTCCTGATGAAACGAAGGATACAAATTTTGTAATGAATTCGTGAGTGTAGAATTTTTTTATAAAATATATACAATTGACTTACCTGGGGCCAAATTACCGCATTCGATATCGAGCGAAATTTCCATTCAATTTAAATACAAATTTCGTTCGATATCGAGTGCCGTAATTTGCGCCCTGGTCGGTTCTTTCGGGAATAGCTGTAGCCTCTGTCCTTCCTTGCATCCCATTACGCATTTACGGCTCCTGGAAACATAAGAGTTATAAGTTTTATAGAAATTGTCCAAACTAAGGTTTGGCCAAAACATAACATGCATGTAAAGTCGGAAAATAAAATAAAACCGTAAAGTTATGTAAATTAGATGAATTTGAAATTATACCTAACTTTGAAATTATAACTAACTTTGAAATTATACCTAACTTTGAAATTATACCTAACTTTGAAATTATACCTAACTTTGAAATTATATCTAACTTTGAAATTATACCTATCTTTGAAATTATACTTAAATTTGAAATTATTACTTACCTTTGTAATTATACCTACCTTTGAAATTATAAATTACGGTAAACACCGGGAATATCCTAACTATGAATAATTCGTGCACTGGCTGGAAGCTATGAGTCTTCGGTTTTCCAAAAGGAAGGTAAACCGAAATCTCTGAACCTCCATGAGGACAAAAGAAAAAAAGTTAATATTTGCTTATTCATCATCCACGGAGTTAACAGCTACTTATGAATTTTTCGTGTATTTAATTACCTTAAATTGGTTTGTGTTATATGATAATACCAGAAGCTTTAAAAATATTGCATTATTGCTTACACTTCAATAAATCTTGTTATTATACTCAACCCAAACAAGCATCCTCTTTGCAATAAACAACAACAACCCACTATCAGAATTTACCTACAGCATTATTGTAAGTATATTCAGATAATACTTTTGTGAAGCTCTACTCCCTTATAGCCTTTTTACACTGACCTACATCTTACATCTTTCATCAATTTGCAAAGATGTTAACATCTTCCCATAAGAATTGTACAGGGAAAAAAGTTTACATCTCTCTACATCTGCAGAAGATGATCCTTTCTCATTTTGTTCCACCTTACATCTTTCGTTATTTTAAGTGTCATCACTAAAAAAATGGCAAAAAATCGATTTTCTTTGGGTCATCACTAGCAAAATGACATTGCAGAAAATAAAACAAATTTATTCAACAGAAGAAAATGAGCATCCAAACCTTTCGAGGAAGGGTCACTTCTACCAAAACTTCTTCTTCATCATCATCTTCCAGAATGGCGTTCAATATATGAATGCACTGCATTAAAATTTGGGTTTGTTCTTGCAAATTAACAACTAATCCAATGATAAATGCCTTCTCCATATCCATTTTTTTAAATATATTTTATTTTTAACAAAAGTTATGTGTCTTTTCTTTTATTTTTTGACAGCTGAATAAATGAAAGATGAAAGATGTTGCCAATGTAAATTCATGTTTCACATTTTCAACATCTTCCATGCGTTTCACAAAGATGTAGGTCAGTGTAAAAAGGCTATTAGACCCTAATCACATAAGGATTATTTAAACAATTGGCAAACCCCAATGCCAAGTTTGTTCATGGTCCTTCGAGAAGTAATTGGATAAGTGACCTGAGGACACTTTAAGGTAATAAATTTACAATTTAATAAAACCCAAAGAACAAGTTATGTATTGCACTGCTCCGATAAGTCGACCAAAGTGCAGAGTTCTTGACAAAGAGCAACATTTTGGCATATATTAAAACTCACCACTAACGGGTATATGAAAGCAAACATAAATTGTGAAAAAGGCAATAAGGTCAGTTTTCATCTACAAGTGGTCAAAGGCAAACGTTGAGTAAAAAAGTGTCATTGGACAAAGAAAAGAAATAACATATTGTTGAATAAAAAAAATTAAAAGAAAACCAAAAAGCAAGCATAAATATAGAAAAAATATATGTACATATGTGCATGTACTTAGTGAAAAAAAGAAACAACAAAGGTCAAGCACCTAAGAAAAATTCCGGTGCAACCCGACCTTAAAAGCATATACTAGCATACCTATATATATATATATACATATGTAACGGGTTATACATATGTAAAAAAAATGCAAAATTAAAATAAAACGGTACGTTACTTATATTCAAAAATATTCTCTAATTAATGCTCAAGTGAAACTATATACGAGTAGTTCAAAAAAGAAAAACACGTACGTACATAGTACATACATACATATGTATATTAAACCGATTCCTTTGCCTATAAAATAAAATAACAGAAATGTAAAACAATGAAATTGAATTTATAAAAAAGGTGCATAAAACTACAATATACATACATAGAAATGCAATAAGAAAAAAAAATCAATGAGTGTTCGAACTCACGGGCGATGTGTTAACACCTTTTTGTTTATTTATTTTATATTAAACCCACAAAAAACAAAGAGAATGCAAAGCAACAGACAAATGTACATTGTTATGTTTGTACATAAGCTACATACGTTGCTGTCTTGCTATCTCATTTTTATATATGTACGTATAACCACGTCACTATTCTCTTTGCTATGCATAAGACAAAACCGAAGATCAACATAAAACACTTTTTTAATATTACTCCAAATTAATACTCCGAATTAAAACACTTAAATCTCCGCTCGCCGATATCGGATCGCCTTAACTTTTGGCCTAAACACTTCGTTGAAACCCGCGCTAGCGTTTTAATCCAAAAATAAATAAAATCGGCTATGAATTTCCGGTGAAAATCGCGTGGGAAAATTATATGAAAATCGCCCAATAATCACTTTCAATACCGAATGCCAAGCAACGAACAAACAAACTCTTACACTTACACTTGCATATGTATTGAAACTGATAGTTTACTTCCCTAGAGGCGCGCGTATAGATGTTAACACATCAAAAAGCAAAAGAGAACAAATTTACTTTGTCCAGCAACAGTATATACATATATACATACCGCACATACAAAGTATGAAAACTTATACACACAATAAACAAAGTTGAAAAGATCTTAAAAATAAATAGAGGAAAAAGAAACGAAATTAAAGGCCTATTTCTCATTGTCGAATGAATTGTTTCTTTCGTACAAATATACATAAAACAAAAACAAAATTTTATAAAATGTTTTTGTTTCAAATGTATTTATGCGAAAGAAAAAATTCATTCGACGATGAGAAATAGACAGTAAAGAGTTTGATATGCACACTTACTATAAGCATATCAATGAGGCAATTCACACTGGATGAATTATGCTGGCATAACATGGCAGCTTGAGGGCATTTTCGGTGAAGAGGGTAGTTTTTGGTTGGCATAATTTTTCAACCAGCTTCAAGCCCGCACAAGCAGCACAAAACTAATACATACACACGTATGAAAACACAGGTTCTGCGTTTTGTTTTTTACAGAGCGTTTTTTAGTCTTTAGTTGTCCATCTTTGTGTAAACATGAACTTCAAAACAAAAGGGGGTTGGTCGCGCCAACAACCATTAAAATTGATAAATGAGTCATCAGTAAGGGGTTTTTCGGTAATTTCAGAAACTTATAAAAATTTTTGCAGTAATTTTAGTAACTAGTAAAAGTTTTTGGTTACTGAAAATTTCGGCAAAATTTTACTGAAATTACTTAAATAACTTTTACTTTTGACGAAATAAACGTATATTAATGTACCCTTAAAAATTCACTTTTCCCGTCCTTTTTTAATTGATGTGTCCTTTTTTTCTTTTTTGACTATTAATTTTTTCTTTCTTCAAACTCCTATATTAAAAGTCTTATATTCTCAATACAATAAAAGTTATAATCACCAATACAATATTATCATCACCAAATGGAATGTGCAGAAATGAAAATCTTTTTATCAAATTACTGTAATATATTTGGACATATTTTATTGTTTAAAAAACATTAATATATGCTAGTTATAGGGCCATGCCTAAAGTATATGCAATTGTTTATAATTAGTGAATAAAATTTTAATTACCTTCCTAAATATCCTTTTTGCATTGAAAAACATGGTTATCGTAATCATAGCTGATCTTAAATAGGGTGCAGACAATTTACTATTTTCGGCAATTTCCTTAAAGGTTTCTCCTGTAGCTAAAAATCTTAAAGTTGCAGACAATTTTTCTTCAACCGAAATACATTTTCTCAAATGTATTCGCTTCTTTTGTTTGCCTTCTCATCTTCTAGAAGTAACGCTGCAGCTTCAAAGTTACAGGCACTAGAAATTCCTCCTAAGATTATTGCAAATTTTTCATCACTTATTCCAGCCATATTTGCGCTATGTTTGTTTCATAATGTATGTGTACAGCGAACGAAAGACAAACATCAAATAAACAAAAAAATACTAACACACACAAAGCTGAGTATACATATACAATTTTATGCCAGATGAATTAATCCAGTGTGTTTTGAAAAGAACAAATATTAAGCGGACTAAAAATTCATCCAGTGTGTGAATTGTCTCAATAAAAACAACTCCGAATCCAAAATTTCTCTTCGCTTAGTGATCCTTCGACTCTTTCTTGTCAATTTTCAATCTCTTGTGTAATGTAAATGTGGTGAATTTAACACTCCTCTCATAAAAAGAATATCTGCTCCTATATAGTTACACAGAATTAACAACCAGACACATACTTGTATACAAAAGTAAAAGAAGAAAAGAGCATACATAGCACAACAAATTGAACATTCAGATATGGTAAGAGTAGTAGAATATTGCTTAATGTAAAATAGAAACAAAATTTTTATATCTGAAAAATATTTACCTTATACAAAATAGAAATAAAAGAACCCACTACGTCAATACAAATCATAATACTTATCCCGATATAGTACTAAAAATATTAAAAATTTTATTTCTATACTATTAATAAAAATCCAGTGACCAGCTCTGACCTACTGGTAATATAAGTAAAAATAAAGTGTTACCACTATGGTAACAGTTTCTCAAGATACATTAACATTATAGAACCTGGAAAATAAATGAACTTCAATTTAATAACTATAAAATAAACAACCCATGCTTACCCATTACACACGAATAATTGGTATATATAAATATATTAGACTATAAAATAACATAGTTGTATACTTACCCAGTTATATAAATATAATTGAATACCCACCTATAAGAAACAGAAGTAAACACGGATCCTACTCGATCTATAGGATTTCAAAGAAATACTGTCATGTTACATTTAGAATTTACTACTCTGAATTAAGGATTTATACAGTGAGGTGAGGAATACTGTCTAGTGGGGAAACCGCGAATCTGGTCCTAACATTGTATAGAGGTAGAGAAAAAAATTACACACAAAGATGCGGTCGACATCTCGCGTTAGTAATTCCTCCGTTAAGGAACATTTTAAATTTGATTGCCATCATCTATTCTCTCGTTTTGTGAGAAGTTTGAGGAAACTGCACTCAATGACCACACTGAGACCATCCTTGAAGTTAAGTTGAGGGACTTAGACGCGAGATGGGATAGGGTGAATGGTGCTCATGAGGAGGTGATGTTATCTAAGGATGCTAGAATTACAGAGGAATTCAGGAAATATGCCCAGGAAAGATTTGAGATCTGTACTGAATCTTATTACGAATGTTCTGCAAGAATGATTGATTGTATGAAGACGATGCGAGGAGATACGCCCGGAAACCCAAGATTTCAATCCACATCTTGGCATTCGGTAGAGCAGCAAAATCATACTCAAACATTTAACCACATTAATGTAAGCGATTGCATTAACCTCCCTCCGTGCGATACAGAGGTATTTAAGGGCAGTTATGAGCAATGGCCTTCATTCCGGGACATGTTCACTGCTCTATATATAAATCATTCAAGACTAGATCCCGTAACGAAATTGCATCACCTTCACAACAAGACGAGGGGTGAAGCGGGGGCGATAGTTTGACCTGGCTTGGAATGCTCTGAAAACTAGATATGAAAATAAACGCGTACTCGTTGATAACCAATTGAAAATTCTGTTTAACATCGCTGCAGCGAAAACGGAATAGAGTGACTCAATAAGAAGAATACAGTCTTCAGTAGATGATTCGTTGGCAACCCTGAGAACGTTAGGAGTGCAGGTAGATAGTTGGGACCCAATTCTTATACGGTTAATATAAAAAAATTGCCGGATTTAACATTGGCCCTTTGGGAACAGTCACTTCCATCTCCACGTGAGCTCCCAAAGTGGTCTGATATGTCCCAGTTCCTCGTAGACAGATACGAAGCGGTGGAAAGATTAGATAGCATAAGAAACTCTAAGGACAGATTTAGTCTCAATAAGCAATTTTCCAAGGTACAGACGTATATATCCCAGGAGAACTTGAGCACTTCTTGCAGGCTATGTAACGAAGAGCACAGTCTGAGGTTGTGCCCGAAATTTAAGCGTTTTACGGTTCAGCAACGGGTAGATTATATTTATCAGAACAAATTCTGCAACAATTGCTTAGCAATCTCTCACACTAAGGCGAACTGTAAAAGTAAATACACTTCTTTGCATTGTAAAAAATCTCATCATACTATGTTGCATATGTCTCAGATCGCTTTCACCTCGAAGCAGAGCACAGAGTTTTACTGCGTACAGCACTATTTCAGGCAGAACAAAGGGGAAAGCTTTTCACTGTCAGGGCCTTGATTGACCCCGGTTCCCAGAGAACTTTTTTAACGGAAAAGGTACGAAATCGTCTTCAATTACCATATCAAAAATCTAATTTTGATATCATAGGCATCGGAGGGCAGAAGCACTCTGCAAACAAAGAATCTTAACTTGTGCTTTATGCGAGAAGATACGATGTCAGGGTTCCCATTAAGGCGATTATTTTGGCAAAGGTAACTAAGTGTTTACCGGCGGTCTCATTTGATGTCCCATATTCAGAGGAACTTGCAAAGGTGGATTTAGCAGACCTAGGTTTTAATAGGTCAGCCCAGATAGATATCATACTGGGAAATTACTATTAGCGGTTTTTCAATATGGAAGGAATGAAGAAGAATATTTGTGGTCATACATCTGCTTATAGAACTATATTTGGGTGGGTGCTAAGCGGACCCATGAAATCTCAGGAAGTTCACGCTTTCATAATCTGAGCTGTGCCTTCAGAAAATCTCGAACTCAATAATATTTTAAGAAAGTTTTGGGAACAGGAGGAGATTCCCACGTATCACACAAAGTCAATAGAAGATTAGAAGTGTGAACAATTTTATACGCAGACCACAACCCGTGATGAAACTGGTAGATATGTCGTTCGTTTACCGTTTAAAGATGATCACCCTGAAAAGATCTGCTTAGGCTCGTTAAGGTTTCTGGCATTGGCACAATACTCTAGTGTGCAGAAAACCTTAGTCAAGGATCCGGAACTTCGGCAACAATACAAAGAAGTTCTTAGAGAATTCATAACTTTTAATCACATGGAGGAAACTTCGTCATGTGAAATAAGTTCTCAGAGCAACTATAGCTTGTTTTATTTGCCACACCATGCGGTGATTCGCCCAGAGCACAAGACCACAAAAGTCAGAGTGGTATTTAATGCATCTAGGAAGACCAAGTCAAAATACTCGCTAAATTACATTTTATACACAGGCCCAACTCTTTCAGAGGATTCTGTTTCAACATCAGAACGACGGTCCAATTAAAGATTATCAGTTAAAACCCGTAACTTTCGGGGTGAATTGCGCTCCATTCTTAGCAATACGCACACTGCTTCAGCTGGCCTCCGATTCTGAAACACTATACCCAAGAGCAGCTCACATACTGAGGTCAGAAACATATGTTTATGATATACTCTCTGGAGGTCATTCGCTAGAGGAAGCAAGAGTTGCTCAATTCCAAGCTATGAGTGCACTCAGGTCAGCTAAATTTCCACTTAAAAAGATCACCGCAAATGATCCACAGCTACTCTCTCATTTAGACAAGGATGACCTATATTATTCCGAATTTTTGCGATTTTATGATACAAGCTCTACGAAAACTCGCGGCATTAAGTGGAATGCGCTCAATTATTCATTTTCATACAGCTTTGCCCAAATATCTCAGACCACGACTATAACGAAGTGCCAAATTCTCTCTTCGGTAGCCAAACTGTTTGATCCAGCATGATGGCTCGGCTCGGTTGTCGTGAGAGCTAAAATGCTTATACAACAGCTCTGGCTGAAGGGACTAGAGTGGGACGATGCCGTTCCTTCAGAGTGCTTACAAACCTGGAATGAGCTAGTTCGAGATCTACATTAACTGGAACAGATTTCAATTCCGCGGTGGATACAATATTCGCCAACGGATTCAGTGGAGATACCTGGGTTTGCGGACGCGTCGAAGGCAGCATATTGTGCAGTCGTGTATATACGGAATGAAACCGGGAGCAATAACACATTCGTAAACTTGTTAGTGGCCAAGACTAAAGTTGCACCCATCCAAATAATTTCTCTCCCTCGCTTAGAACTCAATGACGCGATGTTGCCAGCGAATCTAACAAAATATGTTATATCCGCATTAAATATCAAAGCACGTAGTGTGAATCTATGGACTGATTCCACAATAACATTAGGATGGCTCTCTAAGCCTCCTTAAACGTGGGAGAGATTTGTCGCTAATAGAACTTCTCAAATTAATACTCTGGTGCCCAATGCAATGTGGCGACATGTCCCAACTCATGCTAAACCTGCAGATCTTGGAACTCGGGGTTGCAGTCCGCAAGATTTTTCTCATAATTCTCTCTGGTGGAATGGTCCGTCGTGGCTGACGAAACCATGTTCGGAATGGCCGAAGAGATGCGCACCAGAAGAGACTCAAAAATGCGCAAGCGAAACTCAAATATTATACACGCAATACAGGAGAATGACATTTTAAGTAGATTCTCATCGTATAGCAAAGCCTTGCGAGTGTTATGCTACGTGTTTCGGTTCTTTCAGAGAATTTCAAAGAATGTAAGCAAAATCTCTAGTATCGCTGCAACAGACAGCATAGCACAGAAGGAGATGAAATTTGTAACAATTGGGCTCATTAAGTTAGCTCAGAAAGCATGTTATTATGAAGAATATAACATGTCAGGCAATACCCAATAAAATCTCAATTAAGAATCTCAATCCTTTTCTAGACAAGGATCTTATTTTACGGGTAAACGGACGGAATTGACTTTCGGGCCCATTTCAGCTCAAAACGTCTTCCCTGCGAAATTCACCCTACTCAAAAGGATATGTCTGTGTTTTTGTATGCCTTAGTAAAAAGGCAATCCACTTAGAGGCTTGTTCTAGTCTGTCATCGGCTGCATTTGAAGCGGCATTTGCCCGCTTCGTCGGGAGGCGGGGTCTCCCCCAAAGGGTTATAACAGATAATGGGAGGAACTTTTTGGATGCCAGCCGGGAGCTTGAACGCGACTTCATAAAATTTATAAGGAATTCAGCTCATGATGTATCTCAGAAGTATATCAGTCATGAGTTCGAATGGAAATTTATTTCGCCATACGCGCCACACATGGGAGGTCTGTGGGAAGCCGCAGTCAAGAGCTTCAAGCACCATTTCAAGCGTGTTGCTGGAAGTCAAAAGTTCAATTAAGAGGAATTTTCTACAATTCTATCTCGAATTGAAGGGGTCCTTAACTCGCGTCCTATCTCCGCGTTGTCGGACGATCCGTCAGATCTAACGGCACTCACTCCCGGTCATTTCCTGAGAGGAGCTCCTATCATGGCTTTTCCGGAGCAAACCCGGAGCAAAATATGTCCATCATTAATAGATGGGAGAAGATGAAAACGATGCACCATCAATTTGCACTGCGATGGAAAGAGGACTATCTCAGAGCGCTACACAAGTGGTATAAGTGGAAAACCCCTCTTCCCAGCCTTCGAGTGGGGGATCTCGTGGTCATTATGGATGACCTTCAGCCACCAAGTGATTAGCGATTGGGCAGAGTAGAAAAAACGTTTGTTGGGTTAGATGACAAGGTAAGCGTTGCAGACCTCGAACCTCCACTGGAGTCATTACTCGGCCCATTGTAAAATTGTGCAACTTACCCTGCAATACCAACGAAAGTTCTCAAATGAATGACCCCTAAACACTACACATAGATACTCAAAATAAAACATAGTCACAACTAAATTTTCGATATAAACTCTACTAAAGTCTCAATGAAACCACAATTTTCTTATATGCTGATCTATTTTACTATTTCTTTCTTCCTCTAGGGCTACCCGTAAATCAGCTGGCGGACGCCACTGCAACTGCAAAAAACGCAATAAGCGATCTTTTCGTAAAGACCCGGACATCTTCCAATGCATGGTGTGTGGAAAATACCACGCATTGCGGTTCTGCCACAAATTCCTACGCATGAGTGTGGAAAAGAGGCAAAGGGCGGTTGAAAACAACAACTACTGTTCAAATTGACTAGCCAGAAGTCATAAAATCCAATCCTGCTCGTCAATGGACCATTGCCGCAAATGTGACGCACTGCACCACACTCTTTTGCACCCTTGCAAACCAATGAATGATGCCAGGGATTCTATCGCACGCCACCAACGTACCCATCCTGCACCTAGGAAACGAAAATCTAAAGCAACTTCAGCAACCTCAACTATACAACCGCTGCCAGCTGCATCTAAGAAAAACCGAGCATCAATTTTTGGGCCTAGCGCAAGTCTACTGGTAGAAGCCATAACTTCCTTGGCACAAGTGTTAAGTGCACGTAAACAATCTTAATCTTTGACTAACGTCAAGGCCGGCGGCATGTCCAAACTAAGGTTTGGCCAAAACGTAACATGCATGTAAAGTCGGAAAATAAAATAAAACCGTAAAGTTATGTAAATTAGATGAATTTGAAATTATACCTAACTTTGAAATTATAACTAACTTTGAAATTATACCTAACTTTGAAATTATACCTAACTTTGAAATTATACCTAACTTTGAAATTATATCTAACTTTGAAATTATACCTATCTTTGAAATTATACTTAAATTTGAAATTATTACTTACCTTTGTAATTATACCTACCTTTGAAATTATAAATTACGGTAAACACCGGGAATATCGTAACTATTAATAATTCGTGCACTGGCTGGAAGCTATGAGTCTTCGGTTTTTCAAAAGGAAGGTAAACCGAAATTTCTGAACCTCCATGAGGACAAAAGAAAAAAAATAATATTTACTTATTCATCATCCACGGAGTTAACAGCTACTTATGAATTTTTCGTGTATTTAATTACCTTAAATTGGTTTGTGTTATATCATTATACCAGAAGCTTTAAAAATATTGCATTATTGCTTACACTTCAATAAATCTTGTTATTATACTCAATCCAAAAAAGCATCCTCTTTGCAATAAACAACAACAACCCACTATCAGAATTTACCTACAGCATTATTATAAGTATATTCACATAATCCTTTTGTGAAGCTCTACTCTCTTACACCCTAATCACATAAGGATTATTTAAACAATTGGCAAACCCCAATGCCAAGTTTGTTCAGAAATTAGTATGCACAATTTTTACTTACATTTTGTTGCTGGTACCACTATTTTGTAACTCATTTTATTGCTCTTCTGTGCTTTTCTTTTTATTCGCACTGTGTTGGTAATTAGTGGATGAATCTATAGATGATATTTCATCCATAAATGACCAACTTTGAGCAATAAGTTTGGCGCAAAATGAATTATTTGCCGTCCCTTTCTTGACTTCCCAGTAACGCACATCTCTGTATTGGAGAAATTTAGCACCTCTGTCTTTTGGTTGTCGAGTCTAGTTAGCCTATGTTTTGCAACAAACTTCACTTCTTTACGCGCTGTCAAAATTGGATTTTCCAATTGCAAAGCGTTGACGCCGCGTTATTTCGGTTGGTCTCATATATTTTGTATGGGCATGAGAAATGTTGACAGCCAGACAACGCTTTGTGTCTTAATTTAGGTTGGTCTGTAAGAGATGATGATGTTATTCTTAATGATCTTGTACGCAAGTATCCCTTAAACATGTATGCAAATATAAACAAGGCCATACACACATAGCACAAGAAGAAACAAAAATATACAACACACAGAACACTCATACATACAACCACAAATAGTTACAATAAGAAAAACACACAAGACAGCATTGTCATATATACAAACACACGTATATGGCTACAGTTAAGTAAAGCACAACACCATGACCAGATGCTTCGCGAAGTTACCAGACGACGTCACTTTGCCTATATATACCGAAGATGGAATACAACTCTCTCTTTGAAGCCGTAGCTTCAAAGTCTATTTTGAAGTTACTCGACCGTTTACAGGAGAGAGCGAAGAAACTCATAGGAGACGGTAGGGTACTCATAGGAGACGGTAGGGTACTACTGACTCACTTGAGCATCGACGCAATGTGGGGTGTGTTTCACTGTTTTATCGTTACTATAACGGGTTTTGTTCCACCGAAGTCAGGGATCTCTTTCCCGAAACGCGCACTTTTCTACGCTCAACACGCTCTACAGTGCGATCACACCCATATGTGGTGGATTTATCAGTGAACCGCACTACGCATTATAGGGAAAATTCATTCTTTGCCCGTATGTGGAATAAACTCCCTGCGGAGGTCTTTCCTGCCGTATATAGCATGGAGAAATTGAAATCAAATGTCCCTAGACACTACTCCCTTTATTCTCCTTCCCACAACCAATTTTCCAAGTTCCAGCACAATGTACGCATAAGTAGGGGTCATCCCCTGAGTGCCGGTCCTAATAAAAAATAAAATAAATAAAAAAATAAAGTCGCTGCCAGAGATCAGTGAGAAGAATGTGATTTTAAATCTAGACGTGTTAACATCGCTAAGCTTTTAGCAGTACAAAAACTCGTGTTAATTAAGTAATAAATAAAGTGTTGCCGCATTATATTTCTAAAATTAATTGTCCGATGTTTGATGCAATTAAACGAATCCTTGAAGGATAAGTAAAAAGCGTTTTTACGAAAATGTCTAAAGGCGTAACAATATGTAATTTTGAGCTGAATAATTCACAAAACAAATAAACTGTATTACAACATTATTCATATTCAATGAAGAATTGTATAACTGCCACGACAGTGGACATGTTACGTATTAATACTTTGTATCAACGTGCACAAAAGGAACTGAGATATTTTTAACCTACTGTATCACAGTTCCTTTCACATATTTCTGTGCCCAATTTTAAAATTCTATACAGGCTCACTCCGAGAAGGGCCTTGGGAGAAACTGAATTTTCGGGATAGTTAAGTGTAGAAAAAAGTTGTTTTGATAAAGTCATTTACGGTACACAGTTGGATAGAGGGGTAGGACAGGGAAAGATTAGAGAACCTTCGTCGTAAAAGCTTATACATTTAATGTTTAGGGAATGAAGGCTTAAGTAATACAATTTCTGAAATATTTACACTATTTTTCCATGTAAAATGTAACTTCAACACCCACTAAAGGGGCAGGGTCCTAAAATAGATTGTATCGACACCTATAAGTATCAGGAGTAGAATCACAAGTAAAGAAGTCGATGATTTTTTTTTTTGGCTGGGGTGTACCGGCCGACAAATGAAAACTTTTTGAACGTTGTTTGAATTTGACTGAAAAATTTCACCAAATTATAGGATTCTAAACACAAAAATACTTACAGATTTACCCCATCACATCAAGTTTTATTAAAAAAAGAAAAAAGCGTTTATTTTAAAATTTTAAGGAAAAATCAATAATTTTATTATAAGTACATATATTTAAATATTTATTCACGTTTCCTATACCAAGCAAAATGAGTATCAGGAGCTAACAAGTGTTTCACATGAAGTCTAGACCCAAGAATTTGAGCAGATTATTTAGAAAGGTTTAAATCTCTTACTAAATCATTTAATTCGCCTTGAGTGAATTTTTGTGGTTGATTCAAGATTGGCTCATAAAATTCATTCGAATCTTGATGCTGTAAATTTTGTTCTGATGATGTGGAACTAAGATCAGATATTGAGCTTGGAAGAGGCACTGGGATTTCTGGACCGTGTGGAATCGGACGTGTAACTGAGGGTACATTTGCGTAGACTATCTTATTTTTATTTTTAGCATTAAAACCTGTTACATTTGTACAGCAAAAATAACAATCATCAATATGATTAGTCTGCTCTCTCCATAACATAGGTCTACCAAAAGGTAGAGATTGTCGTTTGTAGTAGGTCCACTGTCTTAATTGTTCAACACAAATAGTACAAACTAATTGCGGAGTCCACGGTTTTAGTTGTATTTTGAAGCCAAAATAAGCATTATATGAATTTTCCACAAATTCAGTAATTTTCAGTTTTTGCTTCGAAGTCATGAAGTTTCCACAAATGTAACAAAATATATCCGCACTATTATGACATTTTCTTGAAGATATTTTGTTTCTTAGAAGTTTTCCAACCACAAATCACGGATAGAATTTATTAAACACAAAAATAAATACGTAAACAATTTTGTTAAATAAACACACTTATTTCAGTAAAAAATTTGTAAACAAAGTAACTTTAAAGGCTTATTTTCATGTAAACTGTATTGAATGGGTGTGTCGCTGTTACAACTAATATATTTTCTCACGAGATGTCGCCTAATTCGAAAAAAGAGCGCCTAGACTCAATAATTAAATTAATTTTTTGCAAAAAATCTAAAATAGCGAATATATTGAATGTACTAAAAACCTGATGTGATACGATAAAATTAGGTCTAATTTCATGTTCAGCACCACAAAATTAGTAGAAAAAATTAGTTATACTTTGGACAAGGAAATTAATGTCGGCCGGTGTAATGAATCTAGTAAATTACATAAATTTGAAGCTAAAAAGAGCATAGACATTATCGAAGTATAAAAAAGAGTATTAATAGAAATAAATACTTAGATTATGCTTATTAGAACCTGTAGAAAAATTATTTTCTTTAGCAGGTTTTATTTATTCACCAAGAAGAAGCTATTTCAAGTGACACTCGAAAGATGCTCAAAATAAATTTTTGGTTTCTTTGGCAAAGTTTCTTGGAATAACCCACACAACCAGAATCCTTACGTGACAGCTCGCTAATCCGAATTAAAGATTGCAGACCCTGATTCGGAGTAGCGAAATATTCGGATTACTGGATGTGCTCTAATTGTGTTCGAAAATAAAACATAAATCAGGATTTCAAAACAAATTTATTTTATTTTATGAAAAAATTAAAGCTTCAACTCAATCACTCCCACCTCTGAGATGTTATCCCACCTCCCAAATCGATTGATCGTATAGGTTGGATAATACTAGGTCAACTTGTGGTAAAAACAAAGTTTTATATTGCTCACATTCAGATACCAGCGATTCTCCATGATACTTTTCATTATCCAGTAACAATAAAGCGCTTTTGGGGAAATTGTTTTCAATTTGATAGTCTTTTGTCTGTGGTATAAGCAATTTAAAAACCATTCGGTAAAAATATTTGTTGTTCACGCATTTTTGGATGCGCAATGTTCAACACTATATTGCTTTTAAGCGACAAATCACAGCAATGTTAGGTTTGTGAGTTCCAGATTTATAACCACAGCACAAGAAGGTGCTTCTCTCTGCTCATTTTTGAAGAGAAACATTTTCCAAAAAGTCCAAATTCATATATATATATATATATATATATATACATACATACACACACATATATACATATATATATATATATATATATATATATATATATATATATGTTTTTTTTTTTTTTTTTTTTTTTTTTTATTCATGGGATGAATGGGATGAAATCATCGAAAGACCCTGGCAGTGATGGTGTTTGCCAGGAGTGCGAGACTTTAACACGCTAAAACACCCCTTTACACTGACCCAAAACCTTTCCCTGTGGTACTGCCGTAAGGCTTTACATCACAGGGTGGGAATAGATCCTAGACCTAATCTAACCTAAAGAGATTCTTCTGCGAATCTCTTCTAACCTACGAAGTTCTAATAGAACAAATTTTGCAAAATTGCATACACACGTCCAGTTGTACAAAGATTCCAACATGGTTGGAACTATGTTGTCCGGCCTAATTCTACGCCCTAAATCTGCTTCTAAGCACTCTCTTCTACTATTGAATCGTGGACAGATGAAGAACACATGTTCGGCATCTTCCACGACATTACCATCACAGCTCGGACAAAACGGAATACTGTCATGTCCGAAACGGTACAAGTACGACCTGAAGCAACCATGTCCAGTCAAAAACTGTGTAATATAGTAGTTCAAGTCACCGTGCTTTCTTGATAACCATGTACTGATGTCAGGTATCAGTGAGTAAGTCCATCTTCCCTTATCAGTCGCTGTCCATCGTGCCTGCCACTTACGTAGGCACAAATCTGTCACACCATTTGTACTGTCCGATATCGCCTCTAATTCGATGGGCATCATACCGGCAATGACAAAAGCTGCCTCGTCGGACACAGTTCGGAATGCGCTACATACTCGCAGGGCGGCCAGCCTATACACAGGGGATATCAGATTCACATACGTAGAATATCTCAGTGAACCTGACCATATAGGGGATGCATATAGGATAATGCTTTTAACTACACTAGAGATCAATTTCCTCTGCAGATATTTCGGACCTCTTGTATTTGGCATGATCCGGGATAAAGCTGAGCAGGTCTTCGATGCTCTGGCACCTATATACTTAAAGTGCTCATGAAAAGATAGACGTGTGTCAATCATGACTCCAAGGTATTTTAGACATTCCCTGGATTCTATGCTACACGTACCAATATTAAGCCTAATGGTTTCCCTACGTTTCCGACTACTAATCAGAACCGCCTCTGTTTTATGGTCAGCTAGAGCTAGACCCATTGACCTGAGCCAAGACCTAACGATCTGAATACTGGCATTTGCAATGGTTTCCGCCTCTAGCAACTCTTTTGCTTCACATACTAACGCTATGTCGTCTGCGAATCCAACTATCTTTGCCTTCTCAGGTAGATTTAACCTCAATACTCCATCGTACATGACGTTCCACAGTAGTGGGCCAAGTACTGATCCTTGAGGCACACCGCCAATTATCTGGCGTCTCCTAGTACCTTTGTCGGTGTCATAAACTAGCTCTCTATTTCGGAAATAATCCTGTATAATTGCCAGTAAATACCCTGGGATGTCTAATCTTGCTAAGGCTTCAACAATACGTCCCCAGTTTGCCGTGTTGAAGGCGTTCTTTACGTCTAGGGTTACGACTACACAATACTCCTTAGTTCCATTTCTCCACCGCTCCCCTTGGATAGCCCTAGCAGCAGTTTCTACTACAACCTTGATAGCATCCACTGTTGATCTTGCTTTCCTGAAGCCATATTGGTTATTTGATAAACCATTCTTAGCTTCAACACAGCCTTCCAATCTTCTACAGATTATACTTTCTAGCAGTTTCCCACTCGTATCTATCATACACAGTGGACGATAAGAGGAAAGGGTCGTCTAGCGGCTTATTATCCTTGGGTAACAGTACCAGCTTTTGTCTTTTCCACATTGTTGGAAAAATTCCCTGGCTCAAGCATGCGCTTATTACCTTCAAGAAGTACTCAGGGTGGAGTTTGACAGCTTCTTTTAGCACCATATTTGGAATACAATCTAAGCCTGGTGCCTTATTGTCTTTAAATTTCGAGACAGCGCCTTCTATCTCGGAAATCGTAACCGGAGGAATATCGGAAAATGCAGCCGAATAGCTGTTTTGCCACGTAGGAATTTCCTGTTGGGGAAAGAGATGATCTACAATTCCCCTGAGAATAGGCTCCTCTCTTGGCGGCGATGGACCAAGACATTTAAGTCTCTTGGTTACCAGTTTATATGCAAGGCCCCAAGGATTACCATCTAATTCCTCACATATATTAAGGAAACAGCTGCGCTTACTCCTACGTATTGCAATCTTCAACGCTTTCCTTTTATCCTTATATATTTGATGGTGTACACTGTTCTCTAGACTACCTCGCGTCCTTGTATACTGCCTTCGGGAGGTTATGCACTCCGAACGCAACCTAGCAATTTCACCATTCCACCAGTAAACTGGAGGCTTATTTGGTGACCTTTTACGCTTCGTCATGCTCACATTACACGCACTCGTGATATGGCTCACTAATTTTTCTGCCATATCTTCAGCCGAACCATTCAGTTGCATGTTCTCCATACAAGCTGCGAAGATATCCTTATCAAAGGTATTTATCTTCCAGCCTGTCAAGTCTCGTGCTTGTACAGCCACATGGTGCTGTTCATCTTGTACATCTATGATTATAGCGCTATGATCGCTATGAGTATAAATGTCAGATATTCTCCAGTTCACCTGGCTGGTGATGCTGCTACTGGCAAACGTAATGTCAATTACCGAACCAGCATCACCTCGTCTGAAAGTTTGTTCAACCCCATTATTCATGAGTACAACGCTCAATGCAGAAAAGGCTTCCAAGAGCACTCTACCTCTTGCATTCGTCAAGGGGCAGCCCCATTCAACAGCCCACGCATTAAAGTCACCTGCTATTATGACTGGGTTCTTGGTGGCTGCATCTGTTACTATATTATCAACTATGCTTCGAAAGTCCTCTATAGAATACCTAGGGGGAATATAGCAGCTGTACAATGTGATACCAGAGATAGTGGCTCGGGCATACCCACATTGTGATGTTATTCTATCCCGTAGTGTTAAGGTGCTGGTGTTCCATATCGCCGATGTATCCGTGTTATCAGAAACCCAATTTACAGATCCCATGGTCCTATATGGCTCACTCAGCACAGCGACGTCTACATTTAAATCTCGAACGCTTTGCTTAAGAAGTATATATATATATATATGTATATACATATATATATATGAAAAAAAAAAAAATATATACATACATACACACATACATATATATATATACATATACATACATATATATATATATACATACACATATACATATATATACACACACATACATATATATATATATATATATATATATATATATATATATATAAATGAAATTTATTTGTTGGTGGTTAAGCAATGTCTATATGCATTTCATTGGTGCTTTACCAAATCGTCAGTAGACTTTAACCACAGTTTTGAAAACAACATATAAATTTCATTTATATATTAGTATTGTGACAACAATGTGTTAAATAAAAAAACTTCATAACAGTTTGATTTAGATTTTATTTTTCATTTTGCCTTATAAATACTTTTCTTGTTATCCAATGGATTTCTGATTGTATAAAGGTGTAGAAAAATAAAATAGATTCGTATCGAACATACTTTATTTGTTGGTTTAGTTTTGTATGAGTTGCAAACCTATGTTCTTGTTCTGTTGTTATTTTTGAAAATAGTTTGTAATTTACAAGTTGTGTATTCTCAGATGGTTTTCGGAAGTATATGCATAAGATAAGAGGTTTTTAACTTTTCAAAACTGTGGTTAAAGTCTACTGACGATTTGGTAAAGCACCAATGAAATGCATATAGACATTGCTTAACCACCAACAAATAAATTTCATTTATATATTAGTATTGTGACAACAATGTGTTAAATAAAAAAACTTCATATATATATATATATATATATATATATATATATATATATATATATATATATATATATATATATATACATATATATGTACAAATTAATAATCATATAAATATAAACAACAACACATATACATATATACTTATAAACATATTTTTCATCAACAATCTGGAAGTTAAAAACAAATTTAAATACATTTATAAAACATAATAGAACAAAATATATTTAAACGTATACATGTATATATGTTTTTAAAAAATTGTAAACAGCTGTTCACTCTATTCATATAAATGTATACATACATATGTAGTTTATAAACATACATAATTTTTTTTTTTTAACATGTACATATATACGTATAAACATATATACATAATTAGCAACAAAATTCAAAATGTTTTAAGCAAATTTAAATAAATTATAAACATATACACATATTTCTCAACAAAATTCAAAAAGTTTGATAAACAAGTTAAAATAAACAACATATTTGAACAGTAACAAACAATAACTATGCCTATCTATCTCTTATGAACTAGATGTCTATAATTTTGAGCTACATTTACTGTATCTGCCTTAAAATTAATTCTTTTTGTGATTGGTGTATTGATTATGTGTAACATTTCTAACATAAATCTACGTATATAATTATTTTCTGTGTTTAATATTGAAACATTTTCAAAGTTTGGATAATGATTGAATCTAGAACAATGTGAAGATAATGCAGTTTTTTGTGAATTTATATCTCTATATCTTTGATCAGTTTTATGTCGCGCAATCCTAGTTTTTAATTTGTTCTTTGTTGTACCTGTATATACCTTATTGCAATCTTCATTGTCATTTCCATTACAAGGTATTTTATAAACTAAATTCGACCTGTCTAATTTATCAACTTTATCTTTTGTTTTACTAAAAAACTTATTTAATGTATTATAACTTCTATAAGTTACTGTATATTTTTCAGAATCATATATTCCTGATTTACCAATGCGTTCTGATATTCCAGATACATAAGTTAAAGATTTGTAAATTTTTGGTTCATTTACATTTCTATTTATGTTACCATTTCTTAATCCATATTGATTTATTAATCTATATATTAGCCAAGCTGGAAAATCATTACTCCTTAATATATTTTTAATTTTATTTTTTCCGTGAAATCTACTGTCACTAATTGTTAAAACTTTATCCACAAAATTTTTAGCTGTATTAATTATAACTTTTTTATTATGTTTCGAATAATAATTAATAATTCTTCCTGAAGATGTTGGTTTCTGATACCAATCTATTAATAAATTTCTATTCTTTCTAATTATTAAAGTATCTAAATATGAAATCATACAATTACTTTCTTTTTCCATAGTAAATTTAATACAACTTTTAAACTCATTTAATGCCATCAACATATTATCTATTCCACCTTCAGAAATTATGCAAAATAAATCGTCTACATATTTAGTCATTATCCTAGGTTTTATGGCTACACGTCCAATACAACTGTCAAGTAATCTCTCCATAACAATATCAGCCACTATAGGAGAAGCTGGAGATCCCATTGGTAAACCTTGTTGTTGTAAATATACTTTTCCATCATATTGAAAATATCTGTTATCTTCTATACAAAATCTCAATATGCGTAAAAATAAGCATTTATCTATTTTAGTATATCTGTCTATTATATCCCATTTCTTCTCAATAGTACTTATTGCTAAATCAACGGGTATACTAGGAAATAAAGATACTACATCAAATGAAACTAATCTTTCATCACTACCTATTTCTAGATTTAATAATCTGTTTTTAAATTCTAACCCATCTTTAACATTATATACTGAATTTTCAGTAATCTTTTTTAAAATATTTATAATATATTTACATAAATGAATTTACATAACAAATTGGTCTCAATGGGAACTGATCTTTATGTATTATCTAGTTCATAAGAGATAGATAGGCATAGTTATTGTTTGTTACTGTTCAAATATGTTGTTTATTTTAACTTGTTTATCAAACTTTTTGAATTTTGTTGAGAAATATGTGTATATGTTTATAATTTATTTAAATTTTGTTTAAAACATTTTGAATTTTGTTGCTAATTATGTATGTACATTTATATGAATAGAGTGAACAGCTGTTTACAATTTTTTAAAAATATATATACATGTATACGTTTAAATATATTTTGTTCTAATATGTTTTATAAATGTATTTAAATTTGTTTGTAACTTCCAGATTGTTGATGAAAAATATGTTTATAAGTATATATGTATATGTGTTGTTGTTTATATTTATATGATTATTAATTTGTACATATATATATAAGTAAGTGTGTATATATATATATGTATATGTGTATGTATATATATATATATATATGTATATATATATATATATATATATATATATATATATATATATATATCAGTGAACAGTTTGAATGGCCATTTTATTGCCTTGAATGTTTTCACACAAAAATGAAAACATGCTGTCAATCCACATTATATTAATGAAACGAAGCTACACATCTTTCACATACAAAGAGTACGATGAAATGACATGCATGCATTGCTTGCCTTTGCTGTGTGTATTGAAGATTCACAAAAGTAGCGAATGTTGCGAATGGTCGACTAAAGTATGAAAATATTGGTACTAATACTAATGCGTAATAAACGAAAAATGAGCAAGTGCTTGAATTTTTTTTCTAATTTCGTTGATCAACGTGTGGTGGAGTAATAAAAGCATGTGAAAAAAAACAACTAACGAAAATTGTGAGCATTCAGTAAGCATGTGTAATGAAGGTTGGTGTCGATAAATTGCATGGCAAAAGCAACGAATGCATGAATTATGTACAAACGTGAATACATTCAAACTGTTCTCTGATATATATATATATATATATATATATATATATATATGTATATATATATGTATGTATATGTATATATATATGTATGTGTGTATGTATGTGTATATATGTATATATGTATATATATATATATATATATATATATATATATGTATGTGTGTGTATGCATATGTATGTGTATGTGTTTACATATATATATGTATATATATATATATATATATATATATATATATATATATATATATATATATATATATATATATATATATATATGGATATATATATGTATATATATACATATATATATATATATATATATATATATATATATATATATATATATATATATGTGTGTATGTATATATATATATATATATATATATATATATATATATATATATGTATATATGTATGTATGTATGTGTGTATGTATGTTTATATATGTGTATGTATGCATATATATGTGTATGTGTGTGTATACATGTGTATGTATATGATTTGAAGATTGTTTTTTATAAATGTTTTTTAAATATATATGCATGTATAGGTTTAAATATTTTATTATTGTTCATATATTGTAAATTTATTTAAAATTTGTTTGAATCATTTTGTATTTTGTTGACAAATAATTTTGTTTCAAAAACAACATATTTTTTCATATCAAATAAAATAATTAATTTCCTGAAGAAGTCACACAAAGGAGTGACGAAATATTGAAATTAAAAATTAAACTAAACTAAAAAGACCTTAAGCTTAAAAATATCAGAATACAATAATAATTAAAAAGAGGTCAAGAAACCAGAAGAATTTATATATAAAATATAATAATACATAAATATACTATAAATTTTAATTTTTTCAACGGGCTTAAGTTCGAATCTGCATGACTGCAAATTGTTGGTTAATTTTGGAATTGCAATTATACCTTACGTGAAAGTTTACGTGATTTCCAGAGGTTGCAAATTAAATAAGTAATTAGTTTGTTACTTCAAAATTACAATTCATTTTATTAAGAAAAACGTGTGGCTTACTATAGAGTTTTAAAAAGGAAGTGAAAGAAAAAATTACATTATACAACTGTCATCAAGTTGCACAGTTGTAATCATTTGGTTTGTGAAGTAAGGTTGCATATTTTCTTACAATCTCCCCTTCAAACCAAATCTTTTTTTAAAAATTACATAATTTTATATCTTTATATAAATAAATCTACAATTTTAGTTTTAATAAGTGACAACAGTTAATATGCTTTTGTTTACATAAAGTTTTTGTTAATATATCTGCCGCATTTTCGTTACTTGCAATATATTTTACATCGACCTCCCCATTGTCATATTTATCCCTTATGTAGTGATAACGGATGTCTATGTGCTTACTCCTTTTTTGTACTATAGCATAAATGCTGCACTCTGGTTATCACAAAAAATTGATGTGGGCGAATCGATATAATCATCAAAACCCATCTCACGAAGCAAACATCGAAGAAAAATTGTTTCTTTTGTAGCTTGGCACAAAGCGATGTACTCTGCCTCCATCGTACTCAAGGCTACAACCGATTGTTTTCGCGACTCCCATGAAATCGCACCACCTGCCATGAACGCAACAAAACCAGAGTAGGACTTCCTGTCATTAGTGTCGCAGCCCCAATCAGAATCTGTGAAACAATCAAAACTATTTACATCTTTAGAAAAAGTTATTTTACCTATCGGATTTTTTTTTGGTATCTAAGAACATGTTTTGCTGTCGTAAAATGCTCTTTATGCGGATGCGTATTAAATTGTGATAATTTAGACACCACATGCATCAGGTCAGGCCTTGATATCACTGCCAAATACATCAATGCTCCAATCAGGCTTTGATAAGTTTTTGTATTTCGTTCACCTTGACGTTCCATTCTCTGCCAGCTTGCTTTAAACCGTATAATGCCTTTTTGAGTTTACATACTTTGTTTGGGTGCTGCTTATCTTCAAACATTTTAGGCTGTAGCATGTAAATATCATCTTTTAATTTCCCATTTAGGAAAGCTGCCTCGATGTCGATATGATTTAAAAGCAATTTGTGTCGTGCTGCTAAAGCCAAAAATAACCTTATGGTAGAGTGCTTAACTACAGCTGCAAACGTTTCATGGTAATCGATGTTATATTATTGTGAGCAACCATGTGCCACCAATCTGGCCTTATATTTCTCTATAACACCGTTTGGAGAACGCTTTACAGCAAAAACCCATTTGCATCCTATTATATTTTTACCATTTGGCATATCCACCAATTGCCATGTTTCATTCTTCATCAATGAGTTATACTCTTTTGACATTGCCTCCTTCCATTTTTCACAATTTTCTGAATGTAACGCTTCGTTAATGCTGCTTGGATTTTCGATTAACAAATTTAGCATTTCAACTCCATCTTCAGTAATATACACTTTACGAGGTCTACCTCTACCACCTGTTTTTACTGTCTTAGGCCTTCCTCTCCTTCTTCTTTTATCAGCATGAATTTCGCCTTTTTCATCTTCTCTATCAGTTCCACTACTTGATAAACCTGTCTGATAATCATCATTTTCTTCTTCTTCATTATTACCTGGCTCAACACATACTTCGTCAGCTTTACTGTCTACATTTATATCTCCTATCTCTGTATTTTGTGTATCAATGTCCCAATAAAATTTGTCTTTTTCTTCAACATGTAACGGCATGTTTTCAAAAGAATTCTCAAAAAATACAACGTCTCGAGCGACAACAATTTGTTTTGTTGCAGGACTATACAAACGATAACCTTTTGTATATGGTTGGTATCCAACAAATTTTATTTTGGACCCTTTTGGTAAAAATTTATTTCCTTTTGGCTTAAGGCCTTTGTTTAACACTACTGCATCACAGCCAAATACTTTGAAATGAATTACTGATGGTAGCTTACCTGTCCATCTTTCATAAGGTGTGACATCTCCTAGAGCCTTTGTGGGTGACCTATTTCTAAGATACGTAGCCGTGTTAACTGCTTCACCCCATAAACTTTGTGGTAATTTTGACTGCTCTAACATACTGCGCGCCATCTCGACTAGAGTTCTGTTGGCCCTTTCTGCAATACCATTCTGTTGCGGCGAATAGGGTACAGTTGTTTGATGCACTATTCCTCTTTTGCCAAACAAATCTTTAAATTTAGAGTTTATAAACTCCCTTCCGTTATCACTTCTAACAACCTTGATTTGGCGGCCAGTCTGCTTCTCCGCAAACGCAGCAAAATTAGCAAATGCTTCAAACGCATCACTTTTATTTTTAAGAAAACAGGTTGTTGTATACCGAGAATAGTCGTCAATTAATGTCATAAAGTATACAGATCCACCAACAGACTTTGTACCAATCGGACCACATAAATCGGTATGAAATACTTCTAACAAATCTTTTGTTTGTATACCTGAATAAGATTTGTATGGGTTGGCAGAAATTTTGTTCACAGCACACGTGATACAATCAATTTTATTAGGAACTTTCAAATTCAAACCATTCACCATTCTTTTAGCTGATAACCAGGTAGCGGCAAATACATACATCTTCATTGTAAGTTTGATGAGTGAGAGAAAATAAAATGTTTCTCCATACACTTTTTTCATAAACACAACAACGACAATAGCAACAACAGCAAGGTATTTTTTCATAAATATACAACAACGACAATAACAACATCTCCATTGAAGGTTCGTACGAGAATGAGAGTAACTATATTTGCTCAGTAAAAGCATGTGTGTGACTCTCAAAAGTAAATTTTATTCTCACGTGCAACCCGCCGCCGACTTCTGCTGATAACTTATTCAAATCATTTCCGTTGATGTGTCCATATCTTTCATGCCACCTTTTTATCATATTTTCTTCATGTATATAATTTACACTCTCTAAATTTTCCACAACACAGGGCACACTGATACAGGTAGGAGCGATAGCCCATACGGTTATTTTGTTTTTGGGAGAAATTCTAATACAAACGTCAAAATTTCTGTACATATTTACATACATACAAAATTTAAAAGCAAATGTAGAAACAAACATGTATATTTTGTTTTTGTACTTTTTCGTTTTGCTTTGCTCTACACAATTAATTGTGAAGTTTGAATTAGAATTCACAAAAACAAAATACATGTAGGTTTTTATTTTTGTAAAACCGCTCCTACCTGTATCAGTATGCCCTGTCCACAACATTTACTTTTGCAATAAACAAACCATCATTCAGATCAGCTGATAAAACATTTTTATGTTTACTTTTCATGAAAGTTTTATTATTCTGAAAGTTAACAGAATAACCCGCGTTTAAAATTTTATTTATGGAGATAAAATTTGAATGTAGATTTGGCACATACAAGACATTTTTTAATGTAAGATTACAGAACTCTGTCTGCAATTTTACATCACCAACCCCTTCAGCTCGTACGTTCTCACCAGATGCTAGCACAACCTGTCGTTTACATTCTGTTAATTTAATAAAATTATCTCTGGTTCTGCTCATGTGCGATGTTGCTCCGCTGTCAAGAATAAAATTATCTGATACACCGTTTGAGCTTTCATGCAATGAGCAAGCTAATTCTGTTTTTTCGTTGCCTTTACATTGCGAACGATAATGTCCTTTTTTTCCGCAACGAAAACATTTTATGTTATTTACATTTGTATCATAAAGCTTCTTATCAGATAGATCAACTCTTTTGCCATGTGATCTGTATTTATTAAATTTTTTGTTCCTTGTACAATCGTTCCTCGAGTTTGCTGCAAACACAGATTCACTCTGATTTAATTTTTATTTGACTGCCGATTTTCTTCTTCCAGAATTTTGGAAATCAATTTATTGTAACTTGGCAAACTGTCTCTGCTTTCTATAGCAATTACGAAACTTTCTAGTTCGTCTGGTAGACTGCACAACAGCAAAATCGTCAGCAAATCATCATTCAAGACAATATCAATTTCTTTCAACTCGTCAACAACAGAACTAAATAGATTGATTTGTGTGGAAAATGATTGGTTAGTGGTAAACTTGAAACGAACGAGTTTTTTAAGCAAGTTAACTTTTCTTGATGCCGTATTCGCTTTGTAGAGGGAACTTAAAATATTCCAGGCACTTTTAGCAGTCGTACAATTTTTAATGTGTATTAATTCGCTTGGCTTGACACTTAATGTTATAGTGTATATAGTGTCTGCGTCTGGGATTTTTTCAACTATTGTGCTCCAAAGATCCAAAGTGATTAGCAAACTTTTCACTTGGATGCACCACGTTGCATAGTTATCACCGCTTAACTTCTCAACGCAAGCTACGCCTGTAGCCATTACTCAGGCTTGATTTTTTTTCCTCTTTTTTTGTGACAAGGAAGAACAATCTTAAACCTCTAACACGCTCCCAGTACGCTTTAACCTCAAATTTTAGAATTCTGCAACTTGAAATCTGGGCCCATAACCTTTGTTAGTTAATTTTGGAATTGCAATTATACCTTACGTGAAAGTTTACGTGATTCCCAGAGGTTGCAAATTAAATAAGTAATTAGTTTGTTACTTCAAAATTACAATTCATTTTATTAAGAAAAACGTGTAGCTTACTATAGAGTTTTAAAAAGGAAGTGAAAGAAAAAATTACATTATACAACTGTCATCAAATTGCACAGTTGTAATCATTTGGTTTGTGAGGTATGGTTGCATATTTTCTTACACAAATGATTTTTTATTATTTTATTAACAAATTAATTTGTTCAAATATTATTTTATATTAAGATTGGAATATTAATAATATTTTCAATAATCATCAAACCAGCAGAACGGATGAGTACTGATTTCGAGGCCGCTACGCCATCTCATCAGAGTTCTTTGTTCAATTTTTCCGCTTTTGCAAGTGGTGCTAGTTAGTAGGAATATCAATTATTTAACCAATGTTATTAACGAAAATTGAATGTGAGAAGTTCCCCCATTCATATTTTTAAATTATTACCTTTTTGGTTAGTACGAAATAACCTAACCCTGACGATTAATATTCTATTAATATATTATATATTAATATATTATATATTATTATTGCGTTAAAAGTGCTTTATGTGGTATGTTTCATATAAGTATGTACATTTTATCTTAGATGTCAAAGTGACTCAACGCGAAGCAAAAGTTGTATCTGACATGGCCTTAATGTGCGTAAAAAATCACATTCCTGGCATACTTTATCATATTCATTAACAAAAAGGCAAATCATATGGGGACAGACAAAAGAAAAATTTCACACATGATAAACCAAAAAACAAGATTTGTTATACCCAAAAAAAAGTAATTACAAATTTAATAAAAATCAATTAAACAAAAAAAAAACAAATTCGTATGACTTCCCGGTGAATACCACAGTTATGTCAATGCCTGCATGATTTTGAAATGTCGATTTTTCGAGATTCATTTACCCGTTCGTCGGCCACAATTAAACTTCAGTTTTTGATATCTATATTCATATTTGGTGCATATCCAGATATATGATTTGTAATGTAAAAGTTAATTTATTGTAGTATTCATGACATTATAACTACAACTTATTATTGCATTGGCTTCAATTTTAATTTTCAATTTACATAAAAAAGTTCGGCTAATAAAAATTCATACATACATACTTTATAAATATACTATGACATACACTAAAATATAAATTTATTTCCTCCACCTTTATATATATATATATATATATATATATATATATATATATATATATTTTTTTTTTTTTTTTTTGTAAAGGGTGTTTTTATAAGAGCTTACTGATTTGAAATTTAAATAAAACACATGCCAAATTATGAAATGGCCAAAGAAAATTTTTTATTTGGTAGATAATTTCTTGTCATTTAACTTTTAAATATAATTTCGGGCATATGGCCACCACGACTATTTTGCACAAAGGACATTCTGGAGGTCCAATTTTCGACCACCTTTTCAAGCATTTGAGGGCGTATTTCAGCAGTGACACGTTGAATACTGGTTTCCAAGCGTCAATCGTTGCTGGTTTATCCACGTAAACCAATGATTTCAGGTATCCCCACAAAAAATAATCGAGTGGCGCCAAATCACACGAACGCGGAGGCCAATTCACCGGTCCATTTCTCGAAATAATGATGTCGTTGAAATGTTCTTTCAATAAGTCCATTGTTTCGCCCGCAGTATGACAAGTGGCACCATCGTGTTGAAACCACATTTCGTTTACATCCATATCTTGAAGTTTTGACACCAAAAATTCATTGATCATGATTCTGTATCGATTTCCATTCACGGTAACGCGTCGTCCTTCCTCATTTTTAAAGAAATAAGGACCGATGATTCCACCAGCTCATAGACCGCACCAAACAGTACATTTATCGGGATGCATTGGTAATTCTTGAACGCCGTGTGGATTATCTTTGCTCCAATTGTTGACATATCCATTCAACCAAATATGCGCCTCATCACTGAAGAGAATTTTGCTGTAAAAAAGCGGATAAACATTTTTAATTGAACACTGGTTTTGAAAATAAATTTCCACGATTTGGAAGCGTTGTTCTGGAGTTAACCTGTTCATGATGATTTGCCAAACAATACTGAGTAGAGACGTCACTTTAAACTGTCAAAAGAGCTGTCAGACAACAGAGTGATTCGTATAAAAAACACCCTTTAGTTCTTGTTATTTTACCTTTAAATTTTTTTATTTTTTTTAATGGCTCCCTTTTTTATATATTTCTTTGGCTTTTTCTCTTTTAAACATTTAAAATTACTTTTTTTTCATATTTTTATTTTTGCTTCTTTTCTTTTAGGCACTTAAAATTTCTTTTGCCTTGCAAAATAGGAGTTGATCTTCTTTTTCGGTATGTTCGTTATTATCTTGCCGGGTATAGATGGTAAAATCTTTTTATTACCTGGCTATAAACAGCATATGTTTTCGGATCTGTTTGTTGTGTTGCACACCTCCTACTCTTCCATAGCTGATGAAGGATTACTCTTAGCCAGGTGCTTAGTTTTAGATTTGGACTTCCTTCTGTGGTAAATTATTTTGGAATTGCCTTTCCCCTCATCTACAATGTTTTTTTCCAACTATAAATTTTCTTCGAATATATAGACTATCGCTTCTTTTTCTTCTTACTTACTTTGGTTTATTTTTTTCCACTTTAACAATAAGAATTTTTACTTTAGATTTTATGACCGTGCTTCAAATATGCCGAGAACCTTGTGAACGATTTCAAATTTGTTTAGTGTCTGATATCTAAAACTGCTTGTCAACATCCCGACTCTAAACTAGCATTGACTGAATTTCCAATTTTCACGTCAGATTTTCCGCCGATTCGGCCATCTTTTATTTCAAAGAAGTTCTGGAATATATTCTTCGGTATACTTATCTATCCAGAAGAACTCTTTCTATTCCAGAATATGTAAAGGAGGGCATCTATTCAAACTAACCATTTTTATTGTAATTTACGCCCCCATGAATGAAAACAGCATCCCTATTTTTGTTCGTGTAGTCAGTTATTTAAACACGGCGAATTCTACCAAAAATCAGCAGTACAGACAGCATACAAAAAAAAAATAAAAAATTTTTTACAACGGTGTTCAACTTGTTGTTTTGTTTGTATTATTTCGGTAAGTACTATTATACAGTACTACAGTCTCGATGATAGTCTTTCAAGTAGACTCTGATTGCTGACGATGTACTTTGATTAACCCGTTCGGAGGCGTTACTATTCGGTTGATATACTGGTGTTTTTATATGAGGTATTTTGTAAGTATTCAGCATATTCTGAAAGCCTTTTGATTTGAATTGCTCACCGTTGTCCGTATAAAGGATTTCCGGAAGACCAAATTTATGAAATTCCTGTTGAGTTAGAAATTCTATAACGTTACCCGCTATGGCTTCTTTCATTGCTTTTATAAATGTGTATTTGGTGAAATGGTCAAGGGCAATAAACACATAACAGTTCCCACTTTTTGATCTTGGGTATTTACCTAGAAAATCCAAATAAAATTTTTGAAAGGGTCTATCAGTAATTAGTTGTTTTCCGATTTCCGGACGAAGATTTTAATTGGATGGCTTTATTTCTTTGCATGTCTGACAATTGCGAACATATTCTCTAATTTGAACAGGTAATTTAGGCCAATAAAAGAATATTTTCAGGCGTTCTATTGCTTTCACGATGCCTCCATTAACTGCTGTCATACTTGTGTGGGCTTTTTCGATAATTAGCTGGGTGGTATTTGGTGGAATCCATATTTTCCATTGAAATTCCGTCCCTACGCCCCTATCGAAAGCAATTTTTTTTGTAAATTATACCATCTTCAACTTTTAAATCTAGTAATTTATCTTGGTTCTTGGATATGTCGTATTAAATCCAAATACTCGTCGGTTTGAAAGTCAGTCGTTTCGAAATCAAATAGATCATCCATATTGAATTCTTCTACGTTTATGTCTTCCTTCTCTGAACGTGAAAGCATGTCCGCTACAATATTATCTGAGCTTTTTCTATGTTGAATACCAAAATCAAAGGATTGCAATTGTATTGACCATCGACCCAATCTTCCTGCCAAATCCTTTAGGGACATGAGCCAAATGCTGTAAAAAGCAGGAAAAATGTTCTTAAAATGTAAAAAATATGATCTAAAAAGTTTTGTTTTTCTTAAAAATAAAAGATTTTATTTAAAAAATAATGGAAAAATAAAATAAAAAATAAACATGTTAGGGAATTCATTAAATAACTTTTTTTTCTTGGTACGTCGTCTTTTTTCATGGTGTTCTTAAACGCATTACAATCGGTAACAATCTTAAACGGTATATCAATCAAAGAGATTCTCCACTTCTTAAGCGCATCCACAACCGCGAGAATCTCTAACTCATAGAAGTGATATTATTATTTTTTTCTTGGACCAGCACTTAGGGGATGACCCCTACATATGCGATGCATTGTGCGAGAACTAGAAAAGTTGGTTATGGGAAGGAGGATAGAGGGAGTAGTGTTTGTGGACGTTCGATTTGAACCTCCCCAAGTTAAAACTGACAGGAAAGACCTCTGCTGGAAGTTTGTTCCACATACGAACCGTTCGGCCATAGAACGAATTCTCTCTGTAATGCGTGGTGCGATTCACTGACAACTCAACCACAAAAGGATGTGCCCTATGTGAAGAGCGGGTAGCTCGCAGAAATAAACGGTTATCCGGCACAAGCTCCCTTATTCCACCAGAACACATTCCGTTGTAGTATCGGTAGAACAGTGAAACACACCCCACGTTGCGTCGATGCTCCAGTGAGTCAATAGAGTTGGCTACCCTACTGTCACCGATGAGCTTCTCCGCTCTCTCTTGTACGCGGTCGAGCAACTTCAAAACAGACTTTGAAGCACCGGCCCATAGATGAGAGTTGTATTCCATCTTCGGTCGGATGTAGGTGGTATGTATATTGAGGAGATCAGTTGAGGTGAAGTATGTTTTACATCGTCTTAAAAAACCGAGACACTTGAATGCTTCTTTTGAAATATGAAAAATGTGATCTGTCCATCGAACGTCACACTGTATTTTCATACCAAGAACATCTAGAGCTTCTGATTCCCCAATACCTATACCATCCATAAACACGGATGGCGCAGAACCTTCGACCAGCCGCCTATGCGTAAGCACGCAGCACTGCGTCTTATGAGGGTTAAAGTTAACCCTGTTCGCGAGGCCCCATTCGGAGATTGACACGAGATCACTTGTGAGTGACTCGTTCATCCTTTGTCTCCTGGCGTCAATCTCCTCCAGGCTTGGCCGGCAGGTGAAAGAGAAAGAATGGATAATGCTGCTATCATCCGCGAAAGAGTAAATAGGGTTTGAAGTCTGACATAGAAGGTCATTTATAAAGATGAGGAAGAAAGTAGGAGATATAACAGAGCCTTGCGGCACCCCTGAATTTACCTTGAACTCGTTTGATGAGACCCCGTCTATAACAACTCGTATAGTGCGGTCTCTGAGGAAGCTCGCTATGAAGCGAGAGAAATCATTACCGACTCCAAAAGCAGTCAGTTTTGATAGAAGTGCATCATGCCACACTCTATCAAATGCTTTTGAGATATCTATAGCCACCACCTTACTCTCGCCGAAATGGTGAATGGAATTGCACCATTTTTCTGTTAACAGAGCGAGCAGGTCTCCTGTAGAGCGAGCTCTGCGGAAACCATAATGCCGGTCGTTAATTAAGGTGTTGGTCTCCAGATACCTTACCAGGTGGAAGTTGGTTATACTTTCCATGACCTTGGAAATTGCAGAACAGACTGCAATTGGGCGGTAATATTCGGGGTATTGCGCCTCTCCCTTCTTAGGGATCGGCGTTACATTGGCTAACTTCCAACACATCGGAAATTTACCGGCATGGTACGATGCACTAAATAGCTTAGCCAATGGACGCGCTAGCGTCGAAAAACACTGCTTCAGGACCAGTGTTGGAATGCCATCCGGCCCAGGAGACTTGTTTATGTTGAGATTCGCTAAAACCTTTTTAACTGCACGTGGTCGAAAGAATATTCTTGGCATAGTAACTGATACTCTTTCCACAACGGGCAATTGCTGATTGCTACCTGGCAAGCAAGAATTACCTGCAAACATCTCAGCCACAAGGTTAGCTTTATCAACAGGTTCAGTGAATATTTGATCATCCCTTAAAAGAGTTGGAATTGATGAACTAGCTTTATCCTTTACTCTTTTAACGAATGACCAAAAGCTTTTACTACCTCTCGTGGCGGTAAGAACTTTAGCACGAAGGCGTTGCTCGTATAAAGCTTTTTCACGCCTTAGCACTCTGGCACACGAAGACCTCGCTTGTTTGCGCAGCGCATCAGTATTTGCGTTTTTGTTATTCCGCCAAGTACTGAATGCTTCCTCTCTGGATCTGATTGCCTCTTTGCAAGATTGGTTAAACCAAGATTTATGTCTCGGCTTAACCGAAATTTTTTTTGGATGGGATGAAGTATTTCATTCCCAGCAAAATTATATTTCCAACCATTTCCGCCATTAAATCTATATTTTTATCTAAGAAACAAAGTTTCCAATTGAAAGTCCGATAGAATTCGTTGAGCTCTGCCCAACGAGCTTTTTCGTAAACGTATTTTAAACGTTTCGTGGCTGTGGGTGAAACGTTTCGAAGTGCCGAGAACGAAAAAGATGCGTAGATGATACAATGATCCGAATTACCGAGAGGTGCACTGACGTTCACTTCATACTTTTGAGGGTGTGAAGTTAGGAACAAATCAAGAGTATTAAGTTGGTGCCCTTCAACACACGGTATATGTGTTGGTTCATTCACTAGTTGCGCTAGGTGATTATGCGCGGCGAATAACTCAACATATTGGCCCTCTGAAGTTGTGTGGCTCGAATGGCGAAGCCACGATGAGTTGTGGACATTGAAATCACCAGCAATAACAATTTCACTGTCTGGACAACTTTCGAGGATTTTTGATATAGAATCGGAAAGGGAATCGAAGCCCGATAAAGTTTGTTCCCTTCCCGCGTTTGGACTTATATAAAGGAATCCGAAATGCAAACTATGTGCCCTGATCTTGAATTTAGCCCAAAGGCAGCTAAATTCTGGATCATACAAGCCTAGTGATTGCTGGCTTTGGCACACAACATCATTGCGTATATATAATGCAAGACCGCGATGAAAGTTAAAAAGGACAGAAGTTGATACCCAGGCACATAAAAATCCTGTGGGTCAGCATCCTCAGACACCTGGGTTTCACTTAAGGCTAAAACATCCGGCAGATAGACACAAACGTGAGCATAAACTGAGAAGAAGTTCGCTCTCAAGCCTCGTATGTTGTAGAAGTCAATTCTGAATCTACCTGCCATGAAATAAGTCTAGGGAAATCCAAATAATCGTCTGTCTTGTTAATATTGATTCCAACGACGGTGATTACTGCTTTTCAGTGGCTACCAGGTGGTCAGTGCTATACCTTCACCACCAGGCAGCCCAACAGCAACCTCCAAGCCGGCATCAACAATACAAAATTATTATTGTTAGATAGGGGAGGAGGAGAGGCATAATCGCAGAAGTGGACATAAAAGCCCTTAGCTGGTCACTTTGTTCCACGGGGCCATCACTGTTACAGATGACCGTCACTGATTAACACAAAACAAAAAAAAACTGCCGTTTGTTATACCCTCCAAAAAAGAATTTGGAGGGTATATTCACTTTGTTATTCCGTTTGTAACGCATCGAAATATCCATCTCAGACCCCATAAAGTATATATACTCTTGATCAGTGATGAAATCTAAGACGAACTGAGCATGTCCGTCCGTCCGTCCGTCCGTCTGTGGAAATCACGATTCAGTCCAAACGAAAAGAGCTAGACTCTTGAAATTTGGCATAAATATATTTTAAAACTTAGAGCAGGTTAAGTTCGAAGATGGGCTAAATCGGGCAAGAGGGAAAAAAGTTCCCCTAAGAAGAACTAAACCAACCCAGAAAAAACAACATAATTTTTAAAGTTTTTTGGTTATTTTGTTAAGCAAATGATATATTTTTATGTCAAATACGGTCCAACGCCTTAAACTTGGAGCCATTAAATAAAATAAAAATATTTTTCTGACCCCGCCCACTTCAGTGGGCGTTGTTATAGGCAAAAATAGCATAAAAATTTAACAAATTGTTTTACTTAAGCCTACATTCCTTAAAAATAACACTTTTAAGCTTTAATGACGAAGCTGAGACGAAACCTGGTACTACTCCTCCCTAGCCCCTCCTTCCCCTTCGCCCCCTAAATGACCCTACCAAAAAAAATTTTTTTTTCTAATTTTGTATATAATCATCCCAAGCATTTATCTTTAGAGTTTTATGACTGCCGATTTCTGCACTACCCTTCCCCCCCCCTTTTCCTTTGCCCCCAAAATGACCCTACCAAAAAAATGTTTTTTTAAATTTTGTATATAATCATCCCAAGCATTTATCTTTAGAGTTTTATGACTGCCTGTTGCTGCTCTACCCCCTCCTCCCCCTTTGCCCGCTAAATGACCCTATTAAAAAAAGAGCAATTTTAATTTTGTATATAATTATCCCAAGCATTTATTTTTACAGTTTTATGTGTATCTGTTTCTGCCCTACCCCTTCTCCCCCTTTGCCCTCTAAATGACCCTATCAAAAAAAATAAATTTTAATTTTGTATATAATTATCCCAAGCATTTATTTTTAGAGTTTTATGACAAAGGTGAAATGTTTCCCCCACAGCCCTTGCCAGAGCGACCCCGCCAAAATACAGTTTTTATACCCTCCAAAGAGAATTGGACCCCATAAAGTATATATATTCTTGATCAGTGATGAAGTCTAAGACGGTCTAGCAATGCCCATACGTTCGTCTGTGGAAAACATGATATTGTATATTTTTGAACCCCGCCCCCTTTAGTGGGCGTTGACGTACGATATTATATAAAGGAACTCTGTCCCACCAAGTTAAACATTTCAAATTCACTTACTAAATATTTGGAGGGTATTTAAGATTCGACCCGGTCGAATATAACGTTTTTACTTGTTTTTCTTCAATTTATTGCTATTGTGTTTTTGTTGTTTTATTTGTTATTAAATTGTATCGATTTTTATTGTTTTCTTGTTTTAAATTTTAATTCTATTTTTTTGATTTGTTATTATTGGTATGTATGTTGTTTTTCTTTGTAAAATTATTTTATTTTATTAATGTGCATGTAGTTTTATGTTATATTGTTGTTTTTTGTTTCAACTAAACACAAAATTTTGGTAAATATAAATAACAAAACAGTAGACGTGCGGACTACAAAAAGAAAACGCGTGCGGACGGGACGAAGCACAAACACTCACAAACTTGTTACTTTAGGAACATATTACATGTCTAAGACAACATATGCTAAATATGCACATACTAATTTATGTAATATAAAATACGAATTAAAAATTACTTTGTAAGCAAATTTATACAAGTATAAATCTGTGAAATATATTAGCTTAATTCATATTGGAATTGCAATAAATTACGACGTGTTGACTTAAATTCTCAAAAAGAAAGTTCTGTCTGTTGCTTCTAAAAATACTTTTATACAGTGATGCCAACTTTTGAGACCCAAAACGCGTAAAATTTTTTTAAAAAAGGGCTAAAAAGGTCTTAATTGAAAAAATATACGTTTATCGCAACATAAAGTAAAAATTTTCGAAAAAGCGTGAAAATGGGCCAGTTGTAAAATGTTTCTGTCGAAAATCAAAACAACAAACACATTTTTATAAAGTAATTTATTACAAAATAAATAACTATTATGAGATCAACACGTAGATTGATATATGTATTACATTTCAATAAGGTACATATATCATTTACATTTCATATTACATTTCAATAAAGGTACATACGTAGATTAAATAATAAATATACATATATATTTATATATATAATAGTAGTATACATACATATGTATTTATACATAAGTATATACATTTAAAATTGGTCGTTATTAAATAAAATTTCGATTTCTTGCTCTTCCTCATTTTCAGTCCATAAGACACTATCTATAAAATATTTTGACTTTTTATATGTCTTGTTTGAATTAATTTTTGAGCACACTTCGTCAGGTATTTTGTAGTTTAAACAACATACATTATCTGTTTTTAGGCTATACTGAATGTGTATTAAGCTGTTGCATGTATTTAATGACATTTTGTTCCTAATTTTATTTTTGAATAAATTCATGACACTAAAACTTCTCTCAACTTCTGCATTTGAGTACGGATATGTCAATATGTTTATAGCAAAACTGGACAGTTTAAGGAATGGATTATTACCAATTGCATTTTTATAATTATGAACATCGATCCAAAACTTGTCAGTTCTTTCAGTATTGTTCCATTCACACGTTTTTAAACTTTGAAGACAGTTCTCTAAACACCCAATTTCTTTATCATCTACAATAAACTCTTTAAAGATTGGTAGAAGGCTTTTCATATTATTCGCAAAAATATTTTGAGTACTTAGTAAAGATATTTTTTTAAATATTTTTATGTTAGATGGAAGTTTTGCTCTAATTTCAATTATGAGACTTTTAACAAAATTCGGAAGATTTTTTTCAATTATTTTTTTTATCATTTGGAGCAATTTTGTTATCAAAGCAACTCTTTTGGAAATCGTAGCCCAAATTTAAAAATGGGTTAATGACTAGATCAAGATCTCCTTCCAAGTAATCGAAATTTTCATATGGAACAATAATTTTATTTATTAAACTTTTAAGTAACCGTAGCAAGTCATCATATAATTTTACATGGTCATCGTTTCGTGATTCAAAAGCAAGATTTGCTTCTTGTACTTCACTTAAAACGAAGGCCAAATATTTTAAGTAGACAAAATTTTTACCGTCATTATACATTTCTTTAAGTAAAGTCGTTTCTAAATGCTTATCATTTACTACATTGAAATGGGTTTTTAATTCTAACCACATGCTTAAAATACTTTTAATTGTCTTTTCAACAGATAACCATCGAGTTGGAGCAGATTTAGGAATTTTTATGGGATTGTCGCTGTCTCTATTAATTAGTTTGTATATTCTTCTGTAAGATTTTTGTCTCACTGAGGAATTCGAAAACCAATTGTAAGTTTCCCTAATCATATAATTTACCTTAGGTGGAAAACTATTTTCAGTGGCTGCACTTACAGCTAATTACAACGAATGGCATACAGAACGTATCAAAATTAAATCTTTTAAACCATATTTTCTCTTTAACTGTTTGTGCAACCCATTATGAATACCTGTCATGTTTGCAGCATTGTCAGTTCCAATTGCAACCAGATTTTTTATATCTATACTGTAAATTTTTAATGCTCGTTCCAATCCAGCTAGTAGATCATCTGCTTTCCCTCCGTTTACATCAATCAATGTAAAAAAAGTTGTAACAAACTCTTTTCTTGAGCTACTATAATATCGGATGACAATTCCCAAGAGTTTCTCGACGGACACATCCGTTCCTAAGAAATCAACCATGGTTAACCCAAATGTATCACATATAATGATGGAAATAAAATAGTTACCTTCATCCAGAATCAAACTGTATTTCGTGTCACTTAAATCTTTTATTAACCGCTCTATAAAATGTAGGGCTAAAACGTTTGTTATAATGTTTGCACATTTTGTCCGATGGAGGCTTATATTTGATATTTTGCTGCCGCTTAATGCATTACAACAAATTTCACCTAAATGATCTACAGTTGTAAATGGTGAATGAACTGTGGTATACAATGCAAGAATAGCCTGGAATTTTTTTCCCTCGGGAACTGCTGTTGGTGTAAAATTTATTTTCGGTTGTACTATATTAAAACTGTTCGCATGTTCCATTGCCTTTTTATGCTTTTTTGTTTCTGAATGTCGGACCAGGTCATAGTATTTTGCAGCGATTTGTGCATTGCAATAAATGCAAATTGCTTTTGACTCGTCTTTGCACTGTTTTATCCATTTTTTGAAAAGAGGGTCTTTCTCCCATACTTTTCGATATTTTTGGATATATCGCTCCATCTATCAAACATTACTTTAATTTATGTTCAAATGTATATTTGATATTCGTACTAATTACTTACTTTATTTATACAGCTGGATGTATGTATGTATATGTATAATTGCAGCCGCAATTACTTATAATACAAATATGTTTGTAGATATATTAAAACGACGGTTAAATTTGTATAAAAACTTACAAAGCACAAACATTTGGAAGAAATAGTAGAAGAATATTCTCTATTCTTCTTTTTTAAATTGGTAAAGCAAACTAACAAAAGAAAATGCGTAAAACAATGCTGTCACGTTATTTCATTAGTCGATATTACTAGATTAAAGGAAGAAAAAGTTCGCAAAAACTATAATGTAACCATATCGAGCAAAAAGTTAAAAGGGGCTAAAAGGGCTAAAAGATAATTGTAAAAAGTGCTAGATTTACGCGTTTTTTAGTTTGGGGCCAAACATTTTTTTTCGCTTTTTGAGTGACTAAAAACGGGCTAAATCTAGCCCGAAAAGGGCTAAGTTGGCATCACTGTTTCGCATATCGATAGAAAATGGAAAAATAAGACGAAAATTTTAAATGGTGAAAGTCTCGGAAATGCATAGTTTTCGAGTTATGGGCCTCTGAAATTTTCATATAAAAACGGAAAGTTTTCCTACATTTTTATACCCTCCAAAAAAGAATTTGGAGGGTATATTCACTTTGTCATTCCGTTTGTAACGCATCGAAATATCCATCTCAGACCCCATAAAGTATATATATTCTTGATCAGTGATGAAATCTAAGACGAACTGAGCATGTCCGTCCGTCCGTCCGTCTGTGGAAATCACGATTCAGTCCAAACGAAAAGAGCTAGACTCTTGAAATTTGGCATAAATATATTTTAAAACTTAGAGCAGGTTAAGTTCGAAGATGGGCTAAATCGGGCAAGAGGGAATAAAGTTCCCCTAAGAAGAACTAAACCAACCCAGAAAAAACCACATAATTTTTAAAGTTTTTTGGTTATTTTGTTAAGCAAATGATATATTTTTATGTCAAATATGGTCCAACGCCTTAAACTTGGAGCCATTAAATAAAATAAAAATATTTTTTGACCCCGCCCACTTCAGTGGGCGTTATTATAGGCAAAAATAGCATAAAAATTTAACAAATTGCTTTACTTAAGCCTACATTCCTTAAAAATAACACTTTTAAGCTTTAATGACGAAGCTGAGACTAAACCTGGTACTACTCTGCCCTACCCCCTCCTTCCCCTTCGCCCCCTAAATGACCCTACCAAAAAAAAAAATTTTTTTTAAATTTTGTATATAATCATCCCAAGCATTTATCTTTATAGTTTTATGACTGCCTGTTGCTGCCCTACCCCCTCCGCCCCCTTTGCCCGCTAAATGACCCTATAAAAAAAAAGAAATTTTAATTTTGTATATAATTATCCCAAGCATTTATTTTTAGAGTTTAATGACAAAGGTGAATTGTTTCCCCCACAGCCCTTGCCAGAGCGACCCCGCCAAAATACAGTTTCTATAGCCTCCAAAGAGAATTGTGATGAAGTCTAGGACGGTCTAGCATTGCCCATACGTTCGTCTGTGGATGATATTGCATATTTTTGAACCCCGCCCCCTTTAGTGGGCGTTGACGTACGATATTATATAAAGGAACTCTGTCCCACCAAGTTAAACATTTCAAATTCACTTACTAAATATTTGGAGGGTATTTAAGATTCGACCCGGTCGAATATAACGTTTTTACTTGTTTTAAATATTTTTATGTTAGATGGAAGTTTTGCTCTAATTTCAATTATGAGACTTTTAACAAAATTCGGAAGATTTTTTTCAATTATTTTTTTTATCATTTGGAGCAATTTTGTTATCAAAGCAACTCTTTTGGAAATCGTAGCCCAAATTTAAAAATGGGTTAATGACTTTTTTCATATGGAACAATAATTTTATTTATTAAACTTTTAAGTAACCGTAGCAAGTCATCATATAATTTTACATGGTCATCGTTTCGTGATTCAAAAGCAAGATTTACTTCTTGTACTTCACTTAAAACGAAGGCCAAATATTTTAAGTAGACAAAATTTTTACCGTCATTATACATTTCTTTAAGTAAAGTCGTTTCTAAATGCTTATCATTTACTACATTGAAATGGGTTTTTAATTCTAACCACATGCTTAAAATACTTTTAATTGTCTTTTCAACAGATAACCATCGAGTTGGAGCAGATTTAGGAATTTTTATGGGATTGTCGCTGTCTCTATTAATTAGTTTGTATATTCTTCTGTAAGATTTTTGTCTCACTGAGGAATTCGAAAACCAATTGTAAGTTTCCCTAATCATATAATTTACGTTAGGTGGAAAACTATTTTCAGTGGCTGCACTTACAGCTAATTACAACGAATGGCATACAGAACGTATCAAAATTAAATCTTTTAAACCATATTTTCTCTTTAACTGTTTGTGCAACCCATTATGAATACCTGTCATGTTTGCAGCATTGTCAGTTCCAATTGCAACCAGATTTTTTATATCTATACTGTAAATTTTTAATGCTCGTTCCAATCCAGCTAGTAGATCATCTGCTTTCCCTCCGTTTACATCAATCAATGTAAAAAAAGTTGTAACAAACTCTTTTCTTGAGCTACTATAATATCGGATGACAATTCCCAAGAGTTTCTCGACGGACACATCCGTTCCTAAGAAATCAACCATGGTTAACCCAAATGTATCACATATAATGATGGAAATAAAATAATTACCTTCATCAAGAATCAAACTGTATTTCGTGTCACTTAAATCTTTTATTAACCGCTCTGTAAAATGTGGGGCTAAAACGTTTGTTATAATGTTTGCACATTTTGTCCGATGGAGGCTTATATTTGATATTTTGCTGCCGCTTAATGCATTACAACAAATTTCACCTAAATGATCTATAGTTGTAAATGGTGAATGAACTGTGGTATACAATGCAAGAATAGCCTGGAATTTTTTTCCCTCGGGAACTGCTGTTGGTGTAAAATTTATTTTCGGTTGTACTATATTAAAACTGTTCGCATGTTCCATTGCCTTTTTATGCTTTTATGTTTCTGAATGTCGGACCAGGTCATAGTATTTTGCAGCGATTTGTGCATTGCAATAAATGCAAATTGCTTTTGACTCGATTTTGCACTGTCTTATCCATTTTTTTGGATATATCGCTCCATCTATCAAACATTACTTTAATTTATGTACAAATGTATATTTGATATTCGTACTAATTACTTACTTTATTTATACAGCTGGATGTATGTATGTATATGTATAATTGCAGCCGCAATTACTTATAATACAAATATGTTTGTAGATATATTAAAACGACGGTTAAATTTGTATAAAAACTTACAAAGCACAAACATTTGGAAGAAATTGTAGAAGAATATTCTCTATTCTTCTTTTTTAAATTGGTAAAGCAAACTAACAAAAGAAAATGCGTAAAACAATGCTGTCACGTTATTTCATTAGTCGATATTACTAGATTAAAGGAAGAAAAAGTTTGCAAAAACTATAATGTAGCCATATCGAGCAAAAAGTTAAAAGGGGCTAAAAGATAATTGTAAAAAGTGCTTGATTTACGCGTTTTTTAGTTTGGGGCCAAACATTTTTTTTCGCTTTTTGAGTGACTAAAAACGGGCTAAATCTAGCCCGAAAAGGGCTAAGTTGGCATCACTGTTTCGCATATCGATAGAAAATGGAAAAATAAGACGAAAATTTTAAATGGTGAAAGTCTCGGAAATGCATAGTTTTCGAGTTATGGGCCTCTGAAATTTTCATATAAAAACGGAAAGTTTTCCTACATTTTTATACCCTCCAAAAAAGAATTTGGAGGGTATATTCACTTTGTCATTCCGTTTGTAACGCATCGAAATATCCATCTCAGACCGCATAAAGTATATATATTCTTGATCAGTGATGAAATCTAAGACGAACTGAGCATGTCCGTCCGTCCGTCCGTCTGTGGAAATCACGATTCAGTCCAAACGAAAAGAGCTAGACTCTTGAAATTTGGCATAAATATATTTCAAAGCTTAGAGCAGGTTAAGTTCGAAGATGGGCTAAATCGGGCAAGAGGGAAAAAAGTTCCCCTAAGAAGAACTAAACCAACCCAGAAAAAACAACATAATTTTTAAAGTTTTTTGGTTATTTTGTTAAGCAAATGATATATTTTTATGTCAAATACGGTCCAACGCCTTAAACTTGGAGCCATTAAATAAAATAAAAATATTTTTGTGACCCCGCCCACTTCAGTGGGCGTTGTTAAAGGCAAAAATAGCATAAAAATTTAACAAATTGTTTTACTTAAGCCTACATTCCTTAAAAATAACACTTTTAAGCTTTAATGACGAAGCTGAGACGAAACCTGGTACTACTCTGCCCTAGCCCCTCCTTCCCCTTCGCCCCCTAAATGACCCTACCCAAAAAAATTTTTTTTTTTTAAATTTTGTATATAATCATCCCAAGTTTTATGACTGCCGATTTCTGCCCTACCTCCCCCCCCCCCACCTCTTCCTTTGCCCCATAAATGACCCAACCAAAAAAAATTTTTTTTTAAATTTTGTATATAATCATCCCAAGCATTTATCTTTAGAGTTTTATGACTGCGATTTCTGACCTACCCCACCCCCCCCCCCTTTTCCTTTGCCCCCAAAATGACCCTACCAAAACAAAATGGTTTTTTTAATTTTGTATATAATCATCCCAAGCATTTATCTTTAGAGTTTTATGACTGCCGATTTCTGCCCTACCCGGCCCCCCCCCTTCTTCCTTTGCCCCCTAAATGACCCGACCAAAAACAAAAAATTTTTAAATTTTGTATATAATCATCCCAAGCATTTATCTTTAGAGTTTTATGACTGCCTGTTGCTGCCCTACCCCCTCCTCCCCCTTTGCCCGCTAAATGGCCCTATTAAAAAAAGAGAAATTTTAATTTTGTATATAATTATCCCAAGCATTTTTTTTTA